>JAFBJU010000531.1:286257-298664 GCA_016785305.1 Colistium nudipinnis | reverse complement strand
GAGAGAGAGAGGGAGAGAGAGAGAGAGTGAGAGAGAGAGAGAGAGAGAGGGAGGGAGGGAGAGTGGGAGAGAGAGAGGGAGAGAGAGAGAAGAGAGAGAGAGAGAGAGAGGGAGAGAGAGGAAGAGAGAGAGAGTCGGGTGGAGAGAGAGAGAGAAAGAGAGAGAGACAGTCAGATGGAGAGAGGGAAAGAGAGAGAGCAAGAGAGAGAGTCAGATGGAGAGAGAGAGAGAGAGTCGGATGGAGAGAGAGAGGGAGAGAGAGGAAGAGAGAGAGAGTCGGATGGAGAGGGAGAGAGAGAGGGAGAGAGAGAGAGAGAGAGAGAGAGAGAGAGGGAGAGAGAGAGAGAGAGAGAGAGAGAGAGAGGAAGAGAGAGAGAGTCGGATGGAGAGAGAGAGAGAGATAATGAGGAGATGAAGGAAGCGAATGTTTTTTTTTTTTCTCTTCTTTGGTTTGTTGCTTTTTGTGTGTTTGTTGTCTGAATATTTGCATATTTGTCACGTGGTTTGTAGACGTACAGATTGTTTTTGCTCGTTTCCGGGCCAAAAAAAAAAGTGGTGGGGCGGCATTTAACGACCAAGAAATGCTGAAGAAGGAAATATACTGGACCACGTAGCAAATCTTCCAAGGATCTGCATTCTGGTTTTACATCCGTTGGCCAATCGGACTGATTGATCTCCGCCTCTAATGAATGAATTTCCACTTCCTTTTTTTTTGGTTCTGCTGCTCTTTCAAAATAAATCTCTCTTTTGGATGACTCGGGCTGGAGTTCACCAAGGATCGTTTTCAGGTCCTTTTTGGTGCCAGAATTCATTTTCAATTTGGCTCCTTTTAATGCTTCTTCTGTTTGTTTGTTTTTTTTTTACAAACACACACCGCATCAGCTCTTCCCATTTCCTTCTCTTTCTGCCTCATCAGAAGCCGGCGCTCCGATCTCGGATCAGTTGCTGCAGCCGTTCCCAGGTGCCACTTGGGAAGGGCCGAGGATGAAAGCCCTGCGGCGCTAAACACAGAATCAAAAATGGCAGAAAAGGCAGAGGAAGAGGTGTGTGGGTCTCTGAGTGCAAATCGGAGAGAGGGCTAAGGGTGGAGGAGGAGGAGGAGGAGGAGGAGGAAGAGGAGCGGCCGAGAGAGGAAGGAATAAGTCATCGGCCAATCAGAATAAACACGTGGCTGGAGCGGAACAGAAAAGACCGAAAAATGGTCTGAGGAAGTGACGAAGAGGAGGAAGCGGGAGCTCAGGTCGAGGGACCCACGAAACCGCGTCTCCTCGCGGCCTCCGGGTCAACGTTCCACCCTGCCTCTCTCTCTCCCCCGGAGATGGAGGGAGGAGCCCCCCGGGGGGGGGGGGGGGGGGGGGGGGGGGGAGGGAGGGAGGGCTGGTGCAGGGAACACATGGGAAGTCCCAGAACAAAAAAACTGCAGCAGAGAGGAGGAGGAGAAGCCCGGGGAAGCCCCGGCTCCAGGAGGATCCTCCTCCTCCTCCTCCTCCTCCTCCTCGAACTATTAAGTATCCATATCATATTTATATACGTTTCTAATCCAGTCCTCACACACAGCCCAATTCAATACATCTAAAAAGATATGCATATTGATCTCATTATTTATAATCATAATTATTTATATAAATATAAGAATAAATATATTCATTATTATTTGCAAAAAGCACTCCTGGATTACGTGCTGATGCAAATATTCTGTGCACGCCTGTAAAACACACCAAAGGGATTATTGTGCGCGTGCCTTCGCGTGGATAAAACGGTGGTGGCGCGTAATTACGCAGCATCGGCGCTGACGGCTGAATTATGATCCAAGCCTCAGGTTGAAACACCTAGTCTCGGATAGTCCCGGAGAAAGGAAAAACGGAGGAGCACAGCGTCCGGGGTAAGCAGAGGAAGAATTTCAAAATAAAACCGGAGAAGGGGGGCCACCGAGGGGGATTTAGGTCAAGCTGGCCTCATTTCTGTGAAGGACATTTTGAATTCTAATATTTTACGGCTCCAACTTAACCATTAAGAGAATATTATATCAATACATGCATCCAAACGCCACGGACTGATTTTACTTTGAAAGATCCACCGGAAGTCACGAGTCTTTTCCCCCCTCTGACTTGACACTAATCTCCGCAGTATCAGAGAAACGCCAAAAAATACACACACCGTCTAAACGCCAACGACACAACAACCTCCAAAACAGGCAGGAGGCGTGTGATGCTCTCACGCGCGCGTGCGTGTGCGCGCGCGCGTGTTGTTAACTTTGTGTGTGAAGTGTTGTGTTGGGTGAGAGCTCTACAATCATCTCACACATCCTCAGCATTTCACTCACGCTCCGATCAAAACTTCAGCAGGATGTAGGACACGGAGAGGAAGAGGAGGAGGAGGAGGAGGAAGAGGATGCACGTCAAACCAGAACAACGTTTTCTCGCATCCAAAAAGCACACAACTCCTCCAGAGACACAATGTCTGTCCCTGGTCCACATGTCTCACAGGTCCAGGTTTAGCACGCACGCACACCCGCACAGACACGCGCGCGTCCTACCTCGGGTCCCGGACTCAGTCCTCCGTTGGACGCATCGTCTCGCGCAGGGAAAAGTGTCCGCGCTGCTCGGCTCTCTCTCTCCATCTGACTCTCTCTCTCTCACTCACTCACTTACATTTACACGCACACACACACACACACACCCTCCCCGCGGGCTCTCATCACACACACACAGCGCGCAGCCGGGCGGGGTGCCGAGGAGCGCGCCCTTGTCTGCGGGGGCGCGCACGGAGAACGAGGATAGGATGGATGAGAGAAAAGAGGGGAAGAGAGGAAGCACGAGGGAGAAATGAAAAAAACAAATATATTTAAGAGGAGTAAAGGAAGGAACACGTCAGAGGAGAGAAAAGGGGGAGGAAGGGTAGAAGGCAAAATAAAGAGAGGGAAGTGGCAGCAAAGAGACATGAAAGAAAAAGGACATTTCCGGCGTCACGTGCAACACAATAATATCTGGCACGCGGATATTGAAATTTAAGGCTGAGACAGCAGAGAGAGAGGAGGAAGAGGAGTATTCATCACTCCATCCAGCAGAGCCAATTACTCAGGGCTGCAAATGCTGACCAATCACACTGTGCGTTTGGCATTGGGTTGGTGTTCCACGTTTACAATATATACGACACACACATTAAATATATATATATATATATGTTGAAAGGATTTGACCACACGTGTTGTATGTTAAGACACATAACACTGTTTTGTAACAAACCGTTATACTCTGCTGTTGATGCTAACTTAGGTAATCCTATGAAGAATATATGTTGCAATGAGACCTTGCGCCTGGTATAATCACGCCATACAAGGTAACGAATGCTATAATCACGCTAGGTCATGAAAGAATGCACCCTTCTTATTGGAAATGAAGGAACTAAGATTTGAGGAACTCAGGCTGTCCTGAGCCTTACTCCAACTGACCTTTTGATCCAATGAAAAGTGACTATGTCAAGACATCCTGTGGTTAGTACTATAAAAGTGAATGTGAATCTATGTTCGGGGCTTCCTCTTTAGCGTGTCCTCAGATGCGTTACATTGGGTGCCCCAAAGCTTTGGCCTAATAAAGTGCTGTACCTAAATCAACGAACTTGGTCTGGATCACGTCTTTCCATCAACGAACACGTGGGGCTGGGATTACAGCCCCCTTCAATGTTCATGCATATCATTAAAACGTTCAATTGTATTCATTTTAAATAAGCACATTCATTATCCGGCGGGGGAAAGACCACAGCGGTGAACCTTGAGGATTAAATAAATACGAGCAGAGAAGACAAACCGATGACCTCTACGTGACCTCTGCGCCCCACTAAAAACACACACACACACACACATATACAGCGGCTCTGTGCACGTCTAAACCTCCCAGTCACTGACCTCCAGCTTATGGGTCATGTTAATTAGTGAATATTACCACATGGGGACCACCTGCAGCAGAGCGCGCGCGCACGCACACACACACACACACAGACACACACCCGTCCCAGCGAATGACATCGCACACACAGAAAACGTTGCAGAATAAATAAGGTGTTTATCATTAAAGCCGGTGAATTTGAATCTATTTGAAGAGGACGATGGTGCAGGACCATGACACGTTTTACAGCAGGGGTGCTAAACCCCTGGTACCTGGGCCACAAACGGGCCACCGGAGAGAATTCATGAATGCAAACGATCGACTGTGAAAACGATGAGGAGGATTTTCTGCCGTGAAAGAAAGAACGAAAAAAAAAAGAGAAGAGAACGTGTGTCTGCGCGGCCCAGTCATGTGATCACACACACACACTGACAACAGAATAACACACATCCACACACTTTGACAACACAATGACACACACACACTGAAAACACAATGACGCGCGCGCACACACACACACACTGAAAACACAATGACGCGCGCACACACACACACACACACACACACTGAAAACACTGACGCACACACACACACTGACAACTGAATAATACACATCCACACACTTTGACCACACAATGACACAAACACAGTACAGTGTGTATACACACACGCACAGACGACACAATGACAGACACACACACTGAAAACACAATGACGCGCGCACACACACTCAGACAGCACAGCGAGAAAAAGACACACTGATCCAAACATCCAAAAATAAAACACCTCAGCACACAATGCGAAAACCTGACACACACATTCAGAGATCTATAAAAAGACGCACATGTCTGTGACACGCACACACAGAATTATAATTTCTTATCGAACAGCATCGAGATCGTTTTTTTTTCCTCAGACTCAGATTTGACTGCGTCCGTTTCATTATCATAACACAGATATTGACTGTGGTGAGAGAAAAAACAACAAGTGAACCACCCTGACGGAAACTTGAAGGCGGATCTCAGCTCCTCAAAGACGTTCTCCAGCAACACAACTTCCTGCACCTCACGAGCCGCACAATCCACCGCGCCAGTGCCAGACTCAGAATTTCTCCCTTCGGCAGCTTCACTCCTCCTTGGTGTGAGGAGGGTTCCTCTGAACTTCAGAGAAACATCTGAGGTGCAGAGATAAAAACAAAAAAAAAATGAGATGTAAAGTATCTCTGGAGAACAGGCAGTGGCCCTCTCCAGTGGAAACGCACAACAGCCACAACGAGTCAAGAAGCGACATTAGTGGCAAGAACAGGAACCTGAAGAGAATTCAATTTTATTACTGTCAAAGTCTCTTTGCTGCTCCACGAGATTATTATTACCACTCATATTTTTTACCATTATTATTGATAATGTTACCATTATTCAAACTACAATAATTATTATTATATATATATTATTATTAACTGGACATGTATCGGAGTATAATGAAGTTTGACAATGATCCATAGTCCACAAACATCCAACATAATCCTGATCCTGCCGCTTCCTTTGTTCCAACAGCTCCAGATTTTCTTTTTTTTTTTTTAACATAATGCAGAAAAACTGCCAATAAATCCAAGAAAACGTCAGAACACAGGATTTAAATCCAAGAGGCCGTTTACTACTACATCTCTGTGTGTAACAAGAGAACAAAAGACACACACACACGCAACAAAAGATTAGTGATCTGCAGCTGTGCAGACCACAACAATAAGACTGAAGATTTTACAAATATATTGACGTTAAATGTATAGACACTTTAGATCAATATTTACGATGTGAAGGTCGCGACCCCGAAGGACCCCAGATAAATCTTTGGCTTTTATCCAGCTATTCATTTTCGTAATGTATATTTTTTCATCCTCATGGAAACTTTTCAGCCACGGCCCGATGATGAAATAATATTTGCATAAAATCCAAACTCCTGAGAATATGAGAAGAGATTTTCCTGCAAATTCCTCCTCGCTGTTTCTGTTCTGCTGAAGGTGAAGAAGGAAAAAATCTGGAAAGTGTTGCTCGTGGAAACTGACGACAGGGAAAATGGTTTATTGATTTTGTGTTTTCGGTGGTGTTTGGGTTGGCGAAAGAGCTGCAACGTCTGAGGCCTGAACGGTCAGAAAAAGTTGGATTTCAGAATAAAAGAGAAGAGGAGAAAAAAAAGAGCTACATCCATCCCAATAATCCATCAATTATTCAAACCATGGATCTGCTCATGATAATCCAACAGCTCCATCCTCAGGTTTCACTCACTCATCAGGCAAAGGACCATGTAGAGAAAAAAGAATAAAAAGAAGAATTATTATTATAATACTACTAATAATAATTATAATCCTTCCAACGGATCTGAAATCATCTCAATCTGAATATCTGGCATCATATGATCAATATCATTGCAGTTATTGGAATCCACGGTTTTTAATCTATGCAACACGCCTGACGACGTTGTCTCTCCTCCTCAGAGATGAGATTCAGCGTTATTGATCCCTGTGAAACTAAACACAGAGTGGATCCTGATGAAACGATAAACACCGAGATGAGCCATGTAGGGAGTGAGCGAGAAATAACCCAGTGTCCAGGTCACTGCGAGTCTACATTAATAATCATCATCATCATCCATACCACGAAAAGGTTGGAGTAAAGTGTATCGATCAGGCGATTCGAAAAACCCCAGCTGTGAGAAAAACCACGTCAACAAACCACAAATCGGCGTTTCACTTCACAAAGTCCCCCAAAAATTCAATGAAAACAGATTCAGCACCAATAGCAGCACGAGTCAGGAACAGGCCAACAAAGTCAGATACACAAAACATGTGAGCCACACAGCAGCAAAGCAACGCACGCGCACGCGCACACGCAGGAATGAAAAGCAGCAGGTACTTATCTCAGAGGTTCCATCCTGGATCCTGGATGGTGAAGTCCTGAGGAGTGAGACAGGTTCCAGGTTACCAGGTGTGTGTGCGTGTGTGTCTGTGTGCGTGAGCCAATCACTGCGAGCCCCAGAGCCAACTGACCAATCAGAGCGCTCCGCCTGACCTCAGCTGGTTTCCTGATTAATTAAGATTTCCATTTTCCATTCTTAGATTAGAGACTCCTGGAGCTACAGGGCTTAAGAACGTTATAAGTAAATACATTTATAACATAGCATAAAAAAAAAGGAAAATCCAAAAAAGAAAAACCAGCAGGTGTTTGTGATTAACCTTGAACACAGGTGTGAGTTAGTGTTTGTTTACCTGCAGGTTTGATGGAGGAGCTGACGTCTGGTTGTGTGTTGGCGAGCTGTCCATGTTCAGCTAGAAAAACATAAAAGTTTATGGTTAACATTTAAAAAACAAAAAAAAATGAGTTTTGAATCCAATCAATTCCTAAATGAATTCAAAGAAATACATTTCTACCAATAAAGGGCTGTTTTTTTTTTTCCTGTGATTTTTTTCTTTGCAGTGATATAATTCCATCAACATTTTGGACCGAAAGTAAAAAATAAAAATCCACCTGCAGCTTTTGGCACTGGTTGAATCCTCCATTAGAGCCTCAGAGCCACGTCCCAATTAGCTCGTCATTACCCAGAAGCAGAGAGGATTTAATCACCCCCGGCGCTCTCATTAATCCCAATGAGTCCAGAACAGCACATTCCACGTGGATCACCCTCAGGTCAAAAAAGGTCAGCTCTAAAAAATCCACTTCACAGAGGTGAGGAAAAACTCTCCCAAATAATGGGAGACCTCATTAAGTTGCTGGATTAATTAAGCAAAGCTGCGAATTATCCGATGAAGGTAGAAATGCTGCCTCTGGCTGCCAGCCTCTGTGCGGCCTGAAGTGAATCCTCCTCCTCCTCCTCCGTTTCAGCAGAAACTGTGTGAATTTCAGATCCTGAAAATAAATAAATATATAAAAAGACTCCATTTTCCGCGTCTGGCCTCAGAAAAGGTACATTGAATGAATTGGATAAAAAAAACAAAAAAACATCACAACTCTGTGGATTTATTAGCTCAGCAGTGCAGTGATTCCTCCCCGGGGGGAACGCCCGCAGTGCGGTGGCGTCATCGGGGGTCAGCCATTATTCCCACACGTATGACCACATATTCTCTTGGTATGTTCCAGCGCCGGCAGAGTCTCTGTCCACATTGATTTTCCTATATTTGCTTGAATTTGCAGCTCCGGCGGCTTGTACATTTATTTCATGATCTTATTTATGTATTTATTATATGATTTACAGCAGAGATGCAGAGGATCAAACTGCGGCATGAATCACGTGATTAAAAAGCTTAATAAAAAAATCCGTCTTATTGTTAAAGTGTATTATCATCTTTTTCTTTATTTACTTTCTTTTTCTGGCAAAGTTACCTGGCGTTCCCACT
Organism: Colistium nudipinnis; assembly: GCA_016785305.1. Classification (NCBI taxonomy): domain Eukaryota; kingdom Metazoa; phylum Chordata; class Actinopteri; order Pleuronectiformes; family Rhombosoleidae; genus Colistium; species Colistium nudipinnis. The sequence continues at coordinate 290,393 of JAFBJU010000531.1, read as the reverse complement.
GTTTCCAATCGCGTCCTGTGGCTCCTGTGGAAATATGAGGCAGTGATGGAGACCCTGGCAGGTATGGATTTTACTGGATGAATTATAGATTCATCCCAGCATGCAAATGACCTGGCTCTGTGTGTGTGTGTGTGTGTGGTTGATTGATGCCAGTGTGTCACTTGTGGGCCATTTCCTTATTGCTAGTCATGGGCTCAGTGGTGCACTTCACTTTGTGTGTCACCATGGGACACACACACACACACACTCTGAGCAACATCCAACCACAGTAACCATTGCAGCTCATCTATGATTCATATCAATATTTTGCCATTTACAGAATCCGTGTTCAGCCGGATGCCTCCAGAGCTCCAAGCTCTGCACACTCCCATCCTATAGGTGGTTTATAGGCTTGTAAAAATCTGTATGGTGTAGAGTACTGTGTGTGTGTGTGTGTGTGTGTGTGTGAGGCTCCTTTAGGACAACAGCATCATCTGCTGGCCGTGGCTGTGGAGGGGCAGAGGACGGGACAGGGTGTGGTCTGGTCAAAATCAATATACAAAAATATTCTTTTGAATAAATAAAAAGGGGGCGGGGCAGGTTGCTCCGTTGCGTTGTAAAGGGTCAGAAGGCAAAAACAATATTTCCACCTCCTCTGCAACTGCTCAACCCATCGTGTTTGACTCTTAAACACGTCACCAGCTGTCTAATGAAATCAAAATATCTTTAATGACTTAAAATCTGGATTGTGATGTCACGCGTGCCGTGGTCAATTTGATTCCATCTCTCCATTCGTCTGTCTAATAAAGGTTTAAAATAAACAGACCGTATAACGAACCTATGGCTGCGAATTCGTCTCCGCATTAACTCATTTACATGTTTCCCCATTCACTGCACATTCCTGGAGGAATTTCCAAAGAGGGAGACGGAACGTTTTTGTTTTTTTCTCCTCATAACCGTACGGCAATGATCTCAACATCTGCCGCCAGAATGTCGTCACATCCAAAACCACAAAGGAAACTCTGTGTCACCGTCTCCGTGCAGATCTGGACCAGGATTCCGATCTGCAGGATGGAGAAGTCTGAAAACGCCTCAGACACCAGCAGCCGATGCTGATCTGGCACAGAAACCAGGAGCAACAATATCCTGACCTTAGGTGCTTTATCCGATCTAATCGCATTCGCTGCAGGATGCGGGCGAGGCCTCCCACGTCAGACCACAGCAGCAAGCGCAGCGTGGTCGTAAAAACCCACCAGCAGATACACAGGATAAACCACAGAGGCCCAGCCACGTAAACATCATTTCCCAGGGTGCATCTCCTCCATTATTATAAACCAGGTCATTTTTTGTCTCGAGAAAATGGGCCACTGTTTGATTTTCCTGTTTGCTCCTCAGGCTGATAAGAGGACAAAAAGACAAAAGAAAATAAAAGATAAAAAAAATATATACAGTATATGTATATGAAATACCAGTGTGCTTGATAAACAACATAAAACGACGCATCTAAAAATCTATTTCAGAGGAGCTGAGATTTCATTTTAAGATTTGAATAAAGGGATCTGATCAAAACCAGCTGCTTTCCTCTGAGACCAAACGAACCTCCTTCGCATCCACCGAGCCGAGATAAACTGTCTTCACAATATGGCTTTTGAGACTCACACCATTTTATTCAAATCTTGACAAAAGTCAGGAATCCGCATAAAAAGCTAGAAAGTAAATGGATGTTCATCGATCGGCAGACAGTAAAACGTCTTGAGACTGAAAAGATAAAAATATAATATATAATACAAACTATTAACATGTTGATCAAAGTATGCCACCTCTCTATATTGGTAACATATATTGGGGAAAAAAAAATGAAAAAAAATCTAAACAGAAGAAAGAAGAAATGCGGAGATGAAGGACAGATAGAAAAAGGAGGCAGGAGTGAGGGAGTGAAAGGAGGAAACAAGTGGAGGAGGTAGGAAAGACACAGTCAAGGAAAGGAGTGAAGGAGGATGGTGTTTTGTCAAAAGGAGGCCAAAAAAAAACCCAAACATTAGGAAACAAAAACAAACAAATATCCCAACATGTGAAATGACGCGTCATTCATTTAAAAAGCACAGAAGAGAGTGAGGGTGATGAGAGGATGATGAATGTAATGAGAATGAGTGAGGTGGAGGAGAGGAAAGTGCGTCTCTGGGGATTTGACCTTATGAAAAAAACAGAAATAATGAATAGCGAGTTATGTCTTAAATATATATTATGGATATATATCATATAAAAAAAACATGGAGGAGAAATAAATGTCATTCTGTGGGATGAAGTCCAAATATTATAAATTCCTACTTCACGTCTGTTATCTGCAGTTTGACACCGATGATAAATCGATATTCTCTCTATTGGATATTTATTTCCATCTAGATCCACAGAAAAGATGAAAAAAGAGACGCTGCCGCCGCCCACGTGCCATCTGATGAGGCGGCGCTCCGACACCGGAGGGACTCGTCTGTCTGGAAACTCGACTCACAGCGGAACAATGAGGAGAGATGTGTTCAGACACACACACACACACACACACATGTACTTTGGTCATTGCACAGACTGACTTGAATACATTGCCTGCTGATTTAACATGAACTAAAGCCTCTGATCCCAAAAAAGGACTCTTTAGTCTGAAAAGTGTCCAAAAATATTTCTGATATGTTCTTCAAGATTATAAGAAAAAAAAGAAAAAAAACATGGCCTAACCATAACTCCAAAAATTCCTAATCTATAATCTTATCTAATCCCAGACTACAACAACAACTCAACATCTGCGATTGTGCAAATAAAAGAATTACATTTTGATGAAATAACTTGTCACTTGTGTCTTATGGAAAATATATATATATATATATTTTTTATCACTAATAACGGAAATGATCTAATAACCGCTATATTCAGGATGTTTGAGGTATTGATGTTTTACACAGCGACTCACTTCAGAGGCCCAGACAGAGCCTCAGCTCCTCCAGCGTCAGGCCGCGGTCTCCGTCCCGGTCGCAGTACTGAACAAACTTCTTGGCGCATCGACGTGGCTTCAGCCTCCGACGCAGGAAGTGACGAAGAGGCCGCGCCTCACGCTCACCCAGAATCCCGCTTGAGTCCACGTCCAGCTGGAGGAAGTGCCACCGCAGCACCTCCTCTGGGCTGGAGGAGTCCAGGGCATCCGGAGGGGTGGGTGGAGCGGGAGGAGAGGAGGAGGAGGAGGGAGTGTCAGATGGAGGTGTGTTCACAGCCCTTATGGAAAGAAAAAAAACATACAAAGTGGGTTCATGACATAATAACAAGAACACAGGTCCATCAATTCCCATCTTTTAAAAAAAATACAAAATTCTCGCACTGTGGCAACATTCAAGAAATGGGGAATGTATGCAATTTTAATATAATATAAATAACAAAATGAAATATTAACTGTATTAAAACTATTTGATCACATCGACGGATTTCGTTCGCTGCGAGAAACTTGATAGTTGGTACTGAGGGGGTTTAAAGGGACACAGAACAGGCTTGGGCTTTTTGACCTTTGACCTACTTCCCGAGCAACACGAGACCAAGACCAGTGCGTTCGGGGTCCCTGAAAACCCCTAAGAACCGACTCCCATCTCTCTAGCAGCAACCCTTCACCAAAACCCTGACCCTAGTTCCAGTCTTCTAACCCCTTTAAGTCTGGAATTAGGGTTAGGGTTAGGGTTACCAAAACCCTAATTCCAGGCTTATAACCCCTATCACTGTGGAATTAGGGTTAGGGTTTTGGTGAAGGGTCGCTGCGAGAAACTTAAGAGTTGGTACCAGGGGGTTTTCAGGGACCCCGAACGCACTGGTCTTGGTCTCGTGTTGCTCGGGAAGTAGGTCAAAGGTCAAAAAGCCCAAGCCTGTTCTGTGTCCCTTTAAACCCCCTCAGTACCAACTATCAAGTTTCTCGCAGCGAACGAAATCCGTCGATGTGATCAAATAGTTTTAATACAGTTAATATTTCATTTTGTTATTTATATTATATTAAAATTGCATACATTCCCCATTTCTTGAATGTTGCCACAGTGCGAGAATTTTGTATTTTTTTTAAAAGATGGGAATTGATGGACCTGTGTTCTTGTTATTATGTCATGAACCCACTTTGTATGTTTTTTTTCTTT
>JAFBJU010000531.1:221895-284518 GCA_016785305.1 Colistium nudipinnis | reverse complement strand
GGGGGTTTTCAGGGACCCCGAACGCGTTGGTCTTGGTCCCGTGTTGCTCGGACATCAGGAAGTGGGCGAAATGGTGAGACACTTTTGGGATTTTTGACCTTTGACCTACTTCCCGATGTCCGAGCGAAACGGGACCAAGACCAACACGTTCGGGGGCCCTGAAAACCCGGCTTATGAAAGTCTGGGCTCTTTTGAAAAGTGCAAGATACTTTTGGGCTACTCGGACTTTCACCCACTAACTCAGTCACTCCCGCAATATAGGAAACCTCATGTGACTTACTGGTTGGGCCTCAGACTCCGAGAATGCTTTGCTTCTAGCTGCAGAGCTCTGATCAGACTCTGTAGAAACTGCTCCTTCCGAGCCCCTGGACACCCTGTGGGGACACGTTAACACGCGACACGTTATTCCACATTATTCATTATAATTTTAAATCATGTAAAAATAAACCTCATATTTACCTGGCAGAGGTTTTTCCCTGTACCTCCTGTCGGCTCTGCCGGGATCCTCCTCTGCCCCAGTGCAGTCTGGGATACGATTCCTGCAGGGACAGGCAGACAGACGGACAGAAGGAAAAAGAAAATGTGAAGAGAAAAAACAACAAACGAGAGACTTAAGAGAACTGACTGATTGATTGATGGATTTATTGGTCGGGTACCTGGCTGAGGTACCTGACAGTGGCCTGCCGCTGTCCACCCTCACACACCAGCAGTAACCTGTGGCCGTGTGACACTGCACGGCGCTGTAACGACCCTCTGCAGTGCATTCTGGGATAAAACGTTCCTCCTGCCAGGCCGAGTGAATCTGAGAAAGCAGCGACGCTCGCTCACGCTCACATGTCTGAGGGCTGTCTACACACGTACACACAAACACACACGAATACACACACACACACACATTTACATTGCATGTGCAAAACAGAACGTATTAACAGTACTTAAAAATGTATATTTGAATATAATATTATACATCTTACCAGTGGGTCGTCTGACTGAGTTCATCAGGATGGTCACCCAAATGGGAGGAGCTGTGAGCTCTGGGAAACAGCATATTATTCTTATTATTATAAAATTCGTTATTAAAAGGAGCTGTTAGTTATTGCACTTTATTTTCCGTGTCAGCAAAATATAGAGATTTAAGCAGAAATGTTTTTCACCTGCAGGTTTTCTGGGGTCCAGCGTTGGTGCAGGTTCTTCAGAGTCCTCTGGCACATGTGAACAAAGTGAGAGGTTATATCATATATACTGTATTTATACATATAATATTTCCAAAATATAATGTAAAATGAGCCACCGTGACTGTGGAGTAAATACAAATCTTCCTCACCTTTGATTGGAGGCGGAGCCAGTTTGATGAAATGATCTGTTGCGCATATTTAAAACAAACTCAGTGTGAAAAATACAGAAACTTTAATGCAAATCAAATTTGAGTTGGAAATATAATCATTACCATCTCATGGAAGATCTACCATTTAATGACTGCAAGTTAAAAATTGCAAAGGACCAATTCATTTTTTTTTTATGTACTCAAATAAAATGCAGAAGATTCCTGGGACTCGGAGAACGGTTTGAGTATAAAAACCACACGTGTGGGATGTGAAGGATTTCTGACCGGAGCAGCTGGGGATCAGATGGAGGACGGAGGTGCCGCTGAGCGGTTTCCCGTCCGGCGTGGAGCACCAGCAGTATCCCGTCTGGTTGTGGCACTGCACCGGCAGGAAGTGACCGTCTGGGTGGCACTCGGGCACGAACATGACGGCGGCCGCGCTAACATGGCTGCTGCTGCGAGTGTTGGCCTCCAAAGCCTGAGCCCGGGCCAGCTGGCACTTAGACTGAGACAGATCTGAGACCACAGAGACGACGACATCGTCATCATCATCAGATCATCCAGATGTGCTCAACTTTAAAATGAATATGCATCAAATGTACTGTAAGTTTAGATAACACAGTCACATAGGTGGAACGTTGAAAAATTAAAATAAATCAAAGTAAGTTTTTCCTTTTGAAGAGAAACTCCCCTCAGGATATTTTTTCAATTTTTTTTCAGCTGCAGTTTAAACAATTTCATATGGAAAAAAATAACAATAAGTGAACGATTCCACAGAAATTAAATACACCTGTTGTAATTAACCTACCTTCTGTAAATGAACGGTAAATATATCGCACATTGAGGTTTTATATTGCACAATTACAAGCATTCAGTGGGATCCTCTGTGTGCCGGCGTGTGTGGCGCGTTGCCTGTTGTGTAGTACCTGAGCAGTGTGCTCGTGGAGCCAGGCGGAGTTGTGTGTTGATGCACTGCGCCCTCTGGAACGCACACAGCGATTTGTACAAGCGGCCGTTGGTGCCGCACGTGGCGCGGTGTCGACTTCTCTGACAGTCCAGGACACAACCGCGGGGCCACATGTTCTCCGTGATCAGGAAAGGCTGAGAGACAGACACACACAGGTACACAAACTGAAAAATATTTTGGGAATAACCTCATTAAAACCTCCAATGGAAACCGTTTTCCTAACATACGCTGCTATTTCCTCTTTTACAAGCTGCTCAGTTCAGAAATATTTGAAGATTCTGTTAATTGCCTCTAAGTGAGGAAAAATACAACTCAGTAGATTTTATAGGGCTCCACCCAAACATGGCGACGCTCCCCAACATATGTGCAGAGGCTCCGAGCAGACATGGAGGCAAATATTTGGGTTGGAAGATTTTTTTTTTTTCCATAACATCTGCAACAACAACCAGACCTCAGGCTCCAAAAGCCTTTAAAATAAAGTCTCACGTCCAAAAATATAAACTTATATTAACTATATAAACTTATAAATATAAACTGGAAAAACGCAAATTGTTCAAAAAAATAATATATTTTTTTATGTTAAAACTTCTGATCGTCCGTAATAATTGTCACGGCATCGATTGATGTGTGTCTAAAAAATTTTAAAATAAAAAAATAAAACACAATATTAAATATTTAGACATTTTTTGACAGATGGGAGACGAGGATTCTGGTGAGCGTGATGGTCTAAATGATTCCCACATGCTCCTCGGCGGAGGCCGTCGGACAGGATCACACGCAGTCTGGAACACATTTCCAAAATACACATCGGATTTGTCACAGTGCCACACAGACTCACAAAAAAACATACAAAACAGGCGAGGTGGTGCACGTACAGTACACACACACACACACACACACACACACACACACTGACTCCACCCTCTCTCTCTCTCTCCATCAGTGCCTCTTTGTCCATCACCTCCCTGCAGTGGGACACGTGGCTAAATTGACCATGTTGTGCGACAGTGTTGACTTAGTGTCGTGGTGAATGAGACTCCTGTGCCTCCATGTCTACACGTTCACCTATATGCTCCTACTTTTTAATATTTCGTCAATTGCTCCATCAAGGAAACATGTTAATTGATCCCTAATCTGGTCTAAATATCACACCTCTAATATATACACTATATACACACACACACTATATATATATAAATAACAATAATACCTTTCAGACTTACACAGTATGAGGTCAATCCAATTCAGTTTCCATTTTAATGTGAGATTTCTGAGGATGCAGTGAAATATAGGAGGTGATGGTAGGAGTAGGAGTAGGAGGAGGAGGGGGAGGAGTGGAGGAGCGCATGAAGAGTACAGCTTCGGGCCAAGAACAGCAAAAAAAATGGATTCTGTCTGGCCAAAGCCTGAACCACACGCTGCTGACACGGAGCAAAAAGCTCCGAGTTCTTAAGATGAATATCTCTCTGAATATCACCCTATTCAATAACAAACGATGTGAAGAGAAATGGTATGCGTCCCAAAAAAAAAGGAGGAGATGTGGAAAGAAATGAGAATAACAGAGAGTGGAAGTGGAAAAAAAATGGAACCAATAGGAGGAAGGAGGTAAGAAAGAATGATAGAAGAATAGAAGAAGTGATGGAGGAGGAGTGAGGAGAAGAAAATATGAAATGAGGAGTTCAGGGAGAAAGGAATAATTGAATAGAAGGAGAGATGGAGTGGAAAGTAAGAGAAAGACGATTAAATGGAGGAGGATGATGAGGAGCGGAGGTAGGAGGCCAGGTGCTGTAGTGTCCGGCAGACGACAATATCCCCCGTGTTGAAACAATTAGCGGTGTGTGTGTATGTGTGAGAGAGAGAGAAAGAGAGAGAGAGACAGGAAGTGAGCGCGACAAAAAAAAAGGAGGAGATGTGGAAAGAAATGAGAATAACAGAGAGTGGAAGTGGAAAAAAAATGGAACCAATAGGAGGAAGGAGGTAAGAAAGAATGATAGAAGAATAGAAGAAGTGATGGAGGAGGAGTGAGGAGAAGAAAATATGAAATGAGGAGTTCAGGGAGAAAGGAATAATTGAATAGAAGGAGAGATGGAGTGGAAAGTAAGAGAAAGACGATAAAATGGAGGATGATGAGGAGCGGAGGTAGGAGGCCAGGTGCTGTAGTGTCCGGCAGATGACAATATCCCCCGTGTTGAAACAATTAGCGGTGTGTGTGTGTGTGAGAGAGAGAGAAAGAGAGAGACAGGAAGTGAACGCGAACAAGACGCCACTGTCTCCTCGCACTGAAAGAAAACACAATCGACACACAAAAAACACAATTATTCATTTAAAATAAGGAAACAACCAATTTAAAATATTCTATGGTATGTTTTCCCCCCCCCTGTAAGAAATGATGATTTTTATATTAAACAACGACGCAAAGTAAATATAATTCTGCCCCCCACCCACACACACACACACACACACCTGTCTGTTCACTCTGATCTGTGAAGTTAAACATTTACTTGCTAGAGATGTGTGTGTGGTCTTACCTTCCTCTGGGGACCTCTCTCTCTCTCACACACACACACACACACACACACACACACACATTACAGCAGCTTTACATTACTGTGTGCGGCCTGGAGTAAAGACATTTAAATGATAGAAAACATAGAAAAGATCTATAACCACATGTCAGCATTAAACAAACAGATGTGTAGACTACTACAGGTGTGTGTGCGCGAGACTTCACCACAGGTCAGAAGTCAGGGCGCTCTCGTCTTACCGCTTTCCTGTCGGAATGAACCGATCCGCAGAGCACGAGGACGAGCAGCGCCGGGCACGCAGAGGAGAGCGCGAGCATCGCGTCGATGACGACACACTCCAACAAACACCGCCGGCTCACGTCACGACCTCTCACCGTCACGTCATCAGACGTCACCGCCGCTCGCGCTGACGTTCACCGGGAACACTGGGAGGCGCGCGTGAAGCGGAGTGGTGGCAAGTGCGCGCGCAGAGCGGAGCCTCCCTCCCGCCCGCAGGGCCCCGCCCATTTCCGGGACACCGGTCTCCTTTAATTTACTTTTTTCTACCAAGAAATATAAATTAAATTAGCTTTTATTAGTTTCTAATGTGTAAAATAAAACATGGCAGCCGGAACCCTCACAACAAAAAATATATAAAAGACTTTAGGAGACATTTACAGAAGAATAAATGGAAAAAAAAGTTATTGATCTTATAATAACACAAATCAATACTTCAGCGAAATCATAAAGTCATTTCATATCAAACAAATATGACTAAATCCATTTATTCCGCGTGTACCCTGCAGAGCTACACCGACAGCAGCACGCACAATCACGGGCGCGCGCGCACACGCGGAGGAAGAAGACAGGAGCACGTAGGTATTTTGTAAGGAAACTTTTATGTGTGCTTTGTGAAACTCACTTATCATTAGAGACAGAAGGCGTTGCAGTTTCCAGTACAGCAGATAAGGTTTTGATATTAAAGAGTACAAAAAAAGGAAAAAAAAAAAAAAAATCAAATTCAGAGTTCACGTCTCTCTCTCCAACCTTTGCGTGAAGAAAAAAAAGAAAAGAAAAAGAATGAAAGAAACAAGCTTTTGGTCCAAGTCTTTCCTCCTCAGCTCATCCTGTCTGTCCCTCCGTCTCCATGACAACCAAACCTCTCCTCCCTCTAATTTAGACAGGGACCCATCACAGCCTGATTGATGCCCTCAGCATGACTCAGATATTATCATTACAACACATTATGATTGCATAGTTTTTTTTTTTCATAACAATTTCCTTTTTTTTTTTAATATTGTTATTTGCACATAATGGAATGTTTACATAAAGACCTCTCCCTGATCCTTGCCTCCCCCTCCTTCCTTGCACCAAGTTCTATTTCCCTTCTTTTCAGAGACGAATGATGGGATGGAGGGATGGGGGAGAGAGAGGGAAAGTGTCGTAGGAAGAGAGAGACAGGGGGAGAGAGAGAGAGAGAGAGAGAGAGAGAGAGACAGGGCACAAACATTTTTTTTTTCCCAAAAGTCAAATCTGGATTTTTCCAACTTGGTATTACCATACTTGTGGTGGAAAAAAAAGAGACCAATAAGAGCTGTCAATCAAACGCATCCATGACACGTATGTGTGTGTGTGTATACAGATATATATTTCTGTGTGTGTGTCCGATTTCTGGTATATAAAAATGGACCAACATTGCCTAATCGCCTTACGCATCATATAAATGTATAGGTTTTATATTTCAATAAGCACCTGATGCCCACATCTGCAGGAGAATAGTTTCACAGAAGCAAATATTTGGTGGATAATTAAGGTATGGCCTGTTATGGGATATATACAGGAAGGCTTCGTCTCCATGGCTACCAGCCGCTCCCATGAATGTTTTCCATTAGAAGAAAAAAAAAGAAGACTTCCAGAAGCTCAAACCTAACCACTGGCGAAACTGCTATTTTTATTTATTTTTTATTATTATTATTTATTCATTTATTTTTTTAATAAACGGGTAACGCCTTTGATCACTTACTCTCAAACAACTGGGACTGTGTGTGTGTGTGTGTGTGTGTGTGTGTGTCATTCTGCGCACTGAAAAAATAAGTATGTACAGCGCTGATCCGCATCCTGATCCACGTCCCCACCCGAGCCCGCCACCACCTCCGGAAAACAACAAACAGAAATAAACGGAGGACAGGAGGAGGAAAAGAGCTGAGGTTAAAAAGGTCACCATATCCAGCAATACGGGAATTATGGGTAAATATGTAATTTTATCTCTGCTTGGTCAACCCCCTCCCACCCAAACCCCCACAGCATAAATCTCTCCAGTCACCACATCAAGCCCCGCCCCCTCCCTCCCGCCCTGGACCCTGCCTGGCAAGAAGAAAAAATTATAATAAAATAAACAAAAATTAGCATAAGTATCAGGTTAGCTTGTGAACCCCCCCACCCTCCAAAAAACCCTGGCCCCAGTTTAACCCCACAAAAGGCAAAGAGGGTGAAGCTAAGGACCCGCACTACTGAGCAGCTGCCCCTGGATATGCCTGTTCCACATGAAGCTTTTTTTTTATTTAAAACTGAACCTTGATTACTCTCTCTCTCTGTTTGCGGTGTAACAGAGCTGGAAAACATTCAGCAGAGCTCAAACCCAACTACACCTCAATCAACAAGCTCGGCACGCCCTGGAGATTTTCTGATCATTTTTCTAAACCGGCACACACAGGGGCACCTCACAGCCGCCACTCAAACTCCTCCAAACCGCCCCGATTCACCGGCACGAGAACTCTCTCTGTCTTCCTCATCCCCTCCCCCTCTTTTCTTCCTCTCTCCTCCTTTTACAGGTCGCTCTCTCCGTACAGGGCGGTGGAGAAGGACATGTAGTCGAGGGCGCCGGGGGCGGCATCGGGCCCCGTGTAGGGCGCCATGCGGGCGATGCAGTACTCGGCCTGGTCGGGAGGCAGCTCCCTCCTCAGCTCCTCGGCCGTGATGAAGGTCTAATGGACGCAGAGAAGATTTTTCAGTTTGTGGGCTCACTTTAAAAGAATGCAACACCCTCTTTATGAATCGGAAGGCAAAAACTCACCTTATCAGCGGCCAGGATCTTGAAGGAGGCGATGACCTGGTCGGCGGTGTCCGTGTCGGTGGTTTCTGTGGACATGAAGTCGATGAAGGCCTGGAAGGTGACGGCGCCGCAGCCGTTGGGGTCCACGATGCTCATGATGCGATTGAACTCGCCGTCGCCCTGGCGACCAAAAAACCCCACAACAGGTTAACCCAGAAACGACAGAAGTTTGTACACACACACACACACACAGATGTGATGGGAACTACAAAGGAATATGAAACATCAGGACCAAGAATGAGTCAGCATTTTACATTTCACACGTGAACAATAAAGTTAAAATCAGTGGGAAACACAAACAGACACGGAGGACCAAGGATCTACATGAAGTATGATTTTCAAACAAGTCATAGACGTCACACAATAATACGAGCAGCAGGAGAGAGAGAGAGCGAGAGAGAGAGAGAGAGAGAGAGAGAGAGAGCAGGGTGTCTGCAGGTCACATGTCCAGTCACCATTTATAATAAATAAATAAATAATAATAATAAAAAAACAGGTCATGCCTGGATATAGACTACTGACATTTGAAAAAATACAAATATTTTCCTATAAAATAAAAATTCAATATCTGCTAGAATACGTTAAGTATTCATTTTTTTAAGCATACCTAAAAAGTTTGGAAATATAAAACGAAATGAAATGGTTTAGGGGACGGATGGCAAGTCATTTTTCACGAATACAGATCAATTCTCACCCATGAAAAGGGAGACGATCTAAAACATGGTGGGAAACCTAAAGACTTGACAAATGATTTAAAGGCTCTTGGACCTGCGGACACCCTGAGACGGCATCGCGCGTCAGTACCAGGCTGTTTCCGGTAGAAATGAGCAGAGCCCGGAAATCCTCCGAGACCATCTGTCCTGATCGCTTCTGTGGACGGGGACGGAGGCGAGAGCAGGAGGAGGAGAAGATGGACAGACAGAGTAGAGACAGGGAGGTGAAGAAGAGCAGAGCGAGTAATGTTTGGGGAGATGAAGAGAAGAAAAAAAAGGACAAACCGTTAAGAGGGAAAGTGTGTGAGCAAAGTAAAACCCTGAGGGGGAGAGAGAGAGAAAGGGCGAGAGAGAGGAAGCCAGCACAAAGCAACAGAGACTCCAGGTGGACAAACAAGGGACACGTCTCCGTCCTCCATGATGGACGCAACCCCGCCAGAGCCTCGGAGCAGGAGCACGCACCCAGCACCAAATAACACTCACAATTTTAATTATTATCTTATCTTTTTATTTATCTATAATCTATATTTACATTTTCAAAAAGACTGAATTAAATAACTGAATTGTATCAAGGCCAATAATTTTAAAATGTTCTTTTTGAAATATGCAAGCATAAAAAACACTGTTTACTCCTATTCTTCTATTTATTATAGAAATGTGGGACACCATAAAACCTGTATAATCCAGATGAGTGCCATAATCCTTAATCGGTGCTTCGCTTGACAACATAATTAACGCGATAGTTTGTTCGAAGCGATTCGTCATCTGAAGCTATCAAGTATTGAGTATTATGGTAAATTAAACCGATCAATGAAAAACGGATCAATTCAAAATCCATAAAAAAAAGTTAAAAGTGAGATTTGGATTTGGGTGACTCTGCGGCTCAGGGACTCCCAAGGACTCTTCTCCTCCGTCCTACCTTGTCGTTCTCCACATCGTAGCCCAGACTGATCAAACAGGCCTTGAATTCCTCGGCCATCAGGGCCCCACTGTGATCCTGAGACCGGCCAATGACAGAGCGCCACGTCGTGAGCACGGACCAATCGCAATGGCGGATCGTGACCATGCAGATGACATGGGAGGATGGAGGAACACGCAGAGAGACATGGATGTTTAGACTGGGTCATGACACACACACACACACACACACAGGCAGCCATGATGGAGTGGGAGGAGCCTAAACGCTGAAAACATGAGTCACCTGTTGTGATTTATACTTAAAAAAATTCACAACTGAAAAATATCTCAGAAAATATAATAACTGCCAGAAGAGATGATACATAATCTCTTATTGTAGTTATATTTTATTAAATATAATAAGAGATGTGTATATATATATATATATATATATATATATATATAAAAACCTGCTTCCTCATATAGATTAAAAAAAATAATCTGAGATATTTTTAAATTCTATAATAATAAAAAAATATGAGTTGTGTTCCAACACAATGTGTGGTAATGAGGGAGTGACCACAAACTTCTGGAGTGTGTATGAACCACCATGACACCGTGAAACACAAAGTGACACACACACACACACACACTTGCGCCTAATCCCAGAATCCTCTGTTTTCACCATGTGCTCGTCCGTGTTAAACATCATGGAAAAAAAAAAATGACTCACACGTCTGCTTCTCCTCTCACCCCCGGTTAAAGTCTAAACGTTCATCCATTCATAAGCAACAATAACACGAGTGTTTTTCTTCAAAATAAAATACATAATTCCATATAATTGATACTATGATGAAGTATAATTCAAGAGCTTAAATATAATTTGAAATACTAGAATAAAACATGCACTTGAGTGTATTTTATGTAGGTTATATCCTGCCCATGCAATTATTGCAATTATTGAATCCAATACCTAAAATAAATGATATAAATATATCATTCTATGTTCGAATAATAAGAGTAACTTTAACGCTGTGATAAAGTAGAGCTCGTAGCTCCGCCCCCTGACCTTGTCGAAGTGGTTGAAGGAGGCGCGGTACTCAAACAGCTGCTCCTGGCTGATGCCCTTGGCGTCGCGCGTCAGGATCTGGTTCTCCACCTCGTTGATGGTCCTGGCGATGGTGGTCAGCAGCTGCTCCCAGTCCACACGGAGGTGCTGCAGGGACGGGAGGAGATGGAGGAAAGATTTTACAATGTGGCTTTTGGACAGCAACAATGGAACAAAAGCCCATAGAGATAAATGATGGTGTGTGTGTGCGTGTGTGCGTGTTACCTCCATGGTGTAGGTGGTGTACTGGTTGTCGAAGATGAGGGCCTCCTGGATGAGCTGGTGGAATCCTTCCAGCTTGTTGATCTCAGGCATGTAGGACATGATGTTGGTCTGGTAGTCCCTCAGGTTGGTCAGCTGGTCCTCCAGAGTGCCGTTCATCTCAATGGATATCCTGCCAATTTCCTGCACACACACACAGTATTTTTGAGCCACACCTGTGTTCCTGGTTATGATCCATTCCCAGAGCCAAAGTTCATAAAAACCTGTTGACTCGTCACTTTATGAGTTGTATTGTTTTGTACGCTTTAAAACGCGCCGATGATGCGTTACCTCCTTCTTGTCCTGGATGTAGGCGCCGACCGAGTTGGCCTGAGAGGCAAACTTGGCTCTCAGGTCGTTGTTGGAGTTCTGCTTGTTGAGCTCCCCCTGCAGGGCGCTGTCACGCAGCGGCACCATGGCCTTCGCCTACACAACACAAACACACAAACATTAGTACTGGGATGCAGATGATGACCTCTTCCGCTAAAAATACAAGATTGAGAGAAATGAATGTTTCTATAATATAATAATAATAATAATAATAATAATAATAATAATAATAATAATAATAATAATAATAACCACAACATTATATTTGAAGTATAAATCCCGCCCACCTTCTCCCACTTGCTCTCGATGCTGTGCGGGGTGATGGTGGTGTAGGGGTTGGCTCCGGCCAGCTTGATGCCGTTGTTCTGGGCGATCCTCTCCACCTCGGCGTGGATGGACTGGATGGCCTCGCGCTCCTTGTCTGCGTCGGGCAGCGTGGATTTGAACTGCTCGTGTGCCGTGATCAGACCCTGAGGGACACCGCGCACTTGAAACATCTCTCCGATGACGACTTTTTCTTCTTCATCCACCTGACCCGCACACACGCTCTCCCCCCTTTACCTGGATCTCCTCGATCTTGTGCACGATGAACATGTCCTGCAGGTCCTCCATGGCTCCCTCCATCCAGTTGTTGAAGGGCGCCGCTCTCTTGGCGTACTCCAGGTAGAGCTCATCGATGGACTCCAGCTGCTTCTCTGTCCTCTGATCACAGGAGGAGAGGGGAATATTTCGTTATTATTATGTTTTATTCGTTTACAGGGAATAACAAGGATGGTGTCATATTCCAGAAAATAATAAAGGAGTTGGACTTGTGGGTACCTCCAGTGACTCTTTGCGGCTCTGGGTGAAGGCTCCCAAGGTGTCCCACTGCTCACAGATGGTCTGACAGCGGGCGTTGACGCTGGCAGAGTCGTAATAATCCAGCTCGCTGAAAAAAATAAAATAAAATCTCCGTCAAGTGCATGATGATGATGATTGTGAGGACTCAGGTTTATGTGAACGCTTCCTTACTTGAGCTCCTGTGCGATGGCGGCGATCTGCTCCACTCGGTCCTGGTGGGCGGCCAGGTCGCTCTCGAAGGCCTCGTGTTTCCGTAGCAAGGCCTTGACTTCTGACAGGGTGGAGGTCTCGTAGTCCTTCTGGGTCAGCATGGCCTCCTTACCTGCAAACACACGTGCGGCCCATTTATCAACGTAAAGAAGCTTCGTACTGCGTCAAATCCTGTAGGTGGGACATTTGGGCTTTCGGTGTGCGAGCCACTCACCGTCGGTCCAGGACTCGTGGATGGCGGCTTTCTGGTGGAACTTCTCGGCCAGATGTTCCAGTCTCTCCAGACGTCGGATCTCGCTGATGATCCACTCCTCGTAGCCTTTCTCTGATCCTTCCAGAGTGTGCCACGCTCCGTTGATATCCTGAGATTTGGGGAGGAATAACAGAAAGAATGTCCTGATGTCAACGTTTATGCCTCAGAGACCCAAAAGCTAGCTCGCAAAAGATCCTTCACATATCCATTAAAATGAATATGTTAATTGGCGTATGATGTAGTAAAATAACAACATGAAAAAAGAAACGTGTTGGCCTCAGTAGCTGGTAGTAACTCCTATATTCAAATGAGACATCATTAGACTTTTCATTTTTTACGAGATAATAAACATATATAAATACGTACAGACACCATGCGACCTTCTGAGGGCATGAAGGCAGGTCTGTTGCTGAGTCTCAGTTTGGTCTGCAGAGTGTTGAAGCTGATCTCCAGCTGACATTTCTCCTGGACCTGAGGACACGGACAAAAACGTGGCCAGTGAGCGGATTCAGGAAATAAATGAGAGATTCGTGTGTGTGTGAATTAAAAACAAATGATAATAAATAATAATAATAATAATCCAAAAACAAGAAGAAACAAACAATGATAAAAATGTAACTCTAAAGAATTTAAATAAACAAAATGTATAAATGAAATGTTATTCATATTTTTGCCCCAAGAGTTGAACGCAACCTTTGGTGGTTTGTGGACGCAGCGGTAGTCTCTGAAGTCCTCCTGTTTGGCCTGCATGTCGTTGACAGTTTTCTCCTGGGTCCGGTTCTCCAGCCACGGGATGGTCCGACGGATCCACTCCAGCAGCTGGGGGCAGAGAGGAAAAAAAAAAGTTTGAAAATCTAAAGTTGGAAAAAAAAATCGATCTGGGACACCAAGGATTTCAGAAGAAAGGAGGACCGGTCTAAACGTCCTGCACTCACGTCACTGGCCAGCTTCTCGTAGTCCTCCATCATCTGCTCGTTCTCCTGGTTGACGGCCAGCACTTTGCAGATACGATTGGCGGCTGTCTCGGCCTATCGGGAAACAGAGGGGTGAGCGGCGCTGGCGGCCATTGGACGATTCCCTGTGCCCAGAGCTTTACGGAGAGCGTTCACCGCGTCTACAACACCATGCTGCACTTTGAACTGGCTCCTCCTAAATTCATGAATATGCTGCTTCGTGCTGTAGCTCCACCTGAGATTTAATGAGCACTCCCTTCATCTTCTGTGCCTTCACACTCCACACACACGAGCAGTGAGTTGGAATAAATCACACGTTACTTTAAAAAGTGCCCAAAAAAAAAAACTTGTGTGCGTGTAACTCTGAGTAACATGTGTCTGACTCATTTAAAAAACATGCTCCTGCTGCTGATGGTTAGTTGAATGTGTGTGTGTGTGTGTGTGTTTTAAAGCTCCATGCGTCTAATCACACATCTAGTTACAGGTTCATGGAGCGCTGCCGTCCGCATCAGTAGGTCTGCTTAGGATATGACACTACTGTACCACTGGGAAAAAAAAAAAACACAGTACACACAGTCTGACCAGCTGATTTTAACATATATGTTCTACACAACATACGTGTGTATGATGAAGGTTTCATATTTTTGAACATTTTTATCCCTATAGAGTTAAAAGAATGACTTCTAAACTAAACACATTGCACATATATAAAAACAATAAATACACAAATACAACTGGGAGGTGTTAATAGCTGAGAAGAAACGGAAGAGATGGCAACAAGTGTTTCCCCAAAAATGGTTTCCTAAAATAAAAAAAAATATTGTTTTTTTCTATTGGATGAGACACAATATATACACATATATTGGGAATTTTCTTTAAAGGACTGACATGAATCCAGATCACAACCTTCACCGCGTTTTGGGAAAACACTGATTACGTCTCAAACAGAAACATCAGAAAGCGATTGATGTTATTTTGTATCGAGTTTCCCTCACGGTCCCAATCTATATTTTATATTATATTTTATTATTACACTATATCCAAATATATGTTCTTTCCCTGAGTTAACAAAACTATGCAGATGACCATCTTTAAAGATAAAACTCCAACTGAAAATATAGACTCCGAATTCCACTATACGTGGATCCAACGATGAGAAATAAATAGGTAAAAACATGAATGTCTTAATTTGACTTTTTTCTGTTACTTGCTGATATTTACTACATGATGGAGGATCTGTTTTCTGGAACATTTACTGACTGAGGGGGGAACGTAGATGTTTCAGCAGAGGAGCGTGAGGAGCTCACCTTCTGTGCGCCAGAGAAGGCGTGATAGAAGCAGGAGACATAGGTCATTATGGCCTTCTCATCCGGCCTCAGCGTGCCCACGATGTCTACGCATCACCCAGCAGGACAAAGAGAGAGAGAGAGAGACGGGGTGAAGCCAAAGCTACCCACAGAGACCTAACCCCAACAAGGATGGAGAGAGAGAGAGAGGGAGCCGAGCTCCCTCTGTAGATCCACACCCCCCACCCCCCACCACCATCACCTCACTGATGCATGATGGGAGAGGGGGACAGGAGGAGGACGAGTGTCCCCAATGGAAGAGACTTGAGGGGCACAAGGTTTTGATGTTGGGACGCCAAAACGCACATCGCGTGCTAAATCAAGCATGTAAGATATGTGTCAGGTCAAGTTTGATTTGTGGGATGTGAACCAAATGAAATCAATCTGGAGAGGAATCCGTTTGTTTTGATCAAAACACAAAGTCTCTGTGTTGTTACTGATCTAATATAAATAACTGAAGGGACAAACACTCACACATTCGCAGATCTGTCTGTTCGTCTCACACGCACACTTTATCCAAAACACAAAGCCACACTCCTGGGACGGTAGTATGGAACACAAACCATTTCTGAACCAGCCAGAAAAATTCATTGGCGCATGAAGAGCAAAAACAAGAGACTGGCTTCCGGTTGGAGCTCTACAGGGAGAGGAGAGGAGGAAAATGAGGAGGAGGAGGAGGAGACTCAAATTAAAATCAATCTCATTCCTTTTTCTTCTCCTGTGGCTCAAAACTTTCTGTAACAATAATTTGGCCTGATTTTAAGCGTGGCCTCCGGGGATTTATTACGTCTGAAGCAGGATTCATTGATCAGATCAGGATTATAAAAAAATTGAATAAATGTTTTTATATATAAATTATGTTTTTCATCTGTTGTGAGTAAAAGCAAATCAGGATCTGGATCTAATTCTGACATAATAAATCATTTAAAAAAGTGACGTGACATTGTGCCACTTAACAAAAACACTCGTGTAACACGTCTGGTAGCCTGGGGATGCACAACTTCATCAATCACCCAATAATCATCAACATGTCTAGATTATTATTTTTTTTTTTTCAACAAATACTCCAGATGCTCATCACAGCAAGAAGAGAAGATTTACTGCTTTTACCAGAAAACTTTAACACCGAGTTGTGTGTGTGTGTATGCAAATGTGTGTGTGGGTGCTTAAGCGCGTGTGTGTGTTTTGTGTCCCAACAAAACCAGTGTCACTGCTGTGGGGAGAGCGAGGCCGAGCTGGACAGGAAGCAGCAGCACCTTGTTAGTAAAAGGAGGTCAAAGGTCAAGGACCCAGGGGGTCAGCAGGGTACCTTCTGGGCTCCAGAGAAGGCATGGTAGAAACTGGACACATAAGTCATTATGGCTTTCTCATCTGGACGAGCAGTGTTCACAATGTCTACAAGGAGGGGGGGGGGGGGCAGACGGTGGTTATAAAGACACACACACAAATACACACAGGCAACAAACAGGACGCACGTGTACAAACATATACACTCATATTTGAGAAAAACTCAGAGAGACGTTTAACAACATGCTGGAGCCGGGATGGGCCGTCACAGCGATGGAAGGTGGACTCACAAAAAACCAAATAGAGTTGAGCACAAAAACAAGAGGACGCACAAACAACACAGCTCCATTGTCAGCTCCATTGACCCTGAAGAGGAAATCAGCCGCTTGACAGTGACACAAAACAACAACAACAGAGGATTCATGCGCACAACAGGAGAAACGGCAACAATAATCATAATAAATTACATTGATAAAACATTTAATCCAATCTCAATCAGCTGTTTCACTGATTTGGGGAGAAAAATTGTAATACAGAATAATACAGTTATAATAAAATAATACAAAGATATATATATATATATATATTTTAAATAAATATAAATATAATGAGTTGAAATAACATTGTTCAGCCAGTTCACAGCAGCAGAATATTTCAATTCAACCGTGTCACAGCAAACGTCAAGACGTACCTTCAGCATCCAACATTTTGGGAATGTCCAGGTGCTTCTCAGCCACCTCGAAGGCATTGTTCAGATTGGTCACCGGGTCATCCTGAACAACCAATCACAGCGGCAACAGACGAGCAGGTAGGTTTAGTTACAAATTAAATCTTAAATGGCTAGTTGTAAAAAAAAAAAAAAAAAAGTGAAACCATGTGATTAGCATTGGTTGATGTGTCGCTTGTGTGTGTGTGTGTGTGTGTGTGTGTGTGTGTGTGTGTGTGTGTGTGTGTGCACCTTTCTGAGGCTGTCGTAGTCAATGAGATCCGGTCTGTGTCTGTGGATCAGGGCGTTGAAGGCGAGACCGTCCTTCCAGCTGTTGGACAGAGGACAGATGAGGGTCAGGCCATCACAGGACACATGTAAGTTGTAACTCTTCATCGTAACTCAAACGTATAAACTACATTCAGCTCCATTTCAGAAACATCCTCCATCATAAAGGTAAAACTGTCAATCAAAATCATTTGTCCATAACCCGACCTTAGCATTTTATTATTTTTTACATTTTCAAAAACATTTACTATTACGTCAGAAACATATAACAGGAGCTTTGTTATAACAGAGCAGAGACATGTCCCAGCTCCTCCACCAGGGGGCGCCATCTCTACAGAATTATCTCAGGAATGCTTTATATTCCTGAAATAAACTGAGACTTCATTCTGAAACAGCTGGACACGCCCACGCATGACCAAATGTGCGCGTGTGCAAGTATGTGTGCGTGCGTGCGCGTTACCTAATGTGGAAGTTCTGCACATTGACGTTCTTGTAGGGAGCGGTCTTCCTCTGACACCACAGGAGAAGACCCTCCTTAGCAGAGGTCTCTGCAGGGCGGCGAGGACAGAGGAGACAAGGAGACAAGGGGAGAGGGAGTCAGTGCAGTCAACACAAGTCTCCTCCACACAATCCACCAGACAAACAGCAGCGTCAGCCATGACGGCACCAAATCAAAAACTGCACCGGCCAGAATATGACTCAGGGATTTTTACAGAGGCCCTAACCCTCCAGATTTCATTCAGCACAGGCAAATTGAATAATACTTCATGAATAGGCACCACACAGTAATTAAGGCTCTGAATGAGTAATGATTCATCAAAAATAAATGCAAATGCAAAAATGAAGTGGAAGTGAAAATATAGATTTCATGGCAACGTTTCCTTGTGAACAGTAATGCAGATCAAACCTGTTTTTATCTTGGCTGTATTCCACCTGTACCCACCCCACTCTTTGTGTGTGTGTGTGTGTGTGTGTGTGGTTTTCTATCCTGGCTGCTTTCACTCCGATTCCCACAATGCACCCCCCCTCAATGTGCGAGTAGACACCAGAGATTCCCCGTAGGCTTCATTCGGCTAATTCAAGAGCTGGCTGACCTTCTACAGAGATGTCCTGGATGGCGAAGCGGAGGATGATGGTCCAGATCATTCCCAGGGTCATCTTCGCGTTTCCATCCACGATTTCTGCAAGAACGCAAAAAAACAAAAAAACGCGTTAATCTCCTCCATTTAATAATGCCAACACACCCACACATGTGCACTTACTGTACCACGGCGGCTAAATGAATTGTCTGGGAAAGTGTGATGCCTTAATAATGACGAAATACATTGATTTAATCCTGGCAGATATAAAACACAGTAACGTCGGTGCTTTTATGACACACAAAAGCATTAAATACGTCTTATTGTGTGTGAGAATATTTATAATGAGTACATTTGAAAATACGAGCCTTTAACACATTATGTACCGGACTTGGTTCCCTCGGACAAATTCAGCTCCAGTTATTTATCCGGTGAGTGAACACGCACACACACACGCACACTGAACAGGACGGTGAGTGAGGAGCAGTGATTTGTTGGTGAAGCGGCTCAGATTCCTCTCATAGTTGAAGCACGGGCTGTCACCCTTTGTTTCACATCCCATACATTCCATCCAACATTCTCCACGTTTGACTCTCAGCTGATTTGTTTTTCTGCCAAATGAATTTCTACTGATTCTAAAGGATGGGAAACCCGAATCAATGATTATTCTTATTATTCTTATTTTTGCAATAGACTCTTTTCGGAATGAAAACAAAAGAGCCACTCCTCATTTTTTCCCTCCTCCATTCTTTACAGTTTCCAGCAGATGACCTTTAGTGGGCAGCTTTTATGGAAGGCCAGAAAAATGTGCGTGTCTGTGTGTGTGTGTATGTGAAGGCAGCACATTGTGTCTGTCTCAGCGGTGCCATGCTGCAGGAATGTCATGTTTGTCCCGATAAACAAGGTGAAAGGTCAGTGTCCTTTAGGTCTTTATCTCTGACCCACACACACACACACATTTACCTGAGTACAAGCTAGAAATACAATGTGTGCGTGTTTGCGTGTGTGTGTGTGCCTGTTTGTGCTCACCCTCTGCTCCAATGGAGACCAGTTTCACTCCCTTGCTGGCGATGAAGTCCAGCGCTTTGTTCACATTGTTGATCTTGTGGACCCTCATCTTTCCTCGCTCAGGCTTGGGTAACCGTTCTCCTGCAGACACACACGCGCACGCACACAGACCGACAATACGTCGTAAGTGTAAAGTGTTTTGTTCCACGAGCTCAATCAGGATGTTTCAAGTCATGTTATGGTTTTAAAAAACACAAGTGAAAGTGGGAAAACAAAAAGCGAACACCAGATTACACGTGATTCTGTTGAAAGAATCATCGACTGTGGGACCAGTTCCATTCTGAAAACTCCCATCAAACCCAGAAACAGGAGAGGGAGAGGAGGAGGAGGAGGAGGAGGAGGAGGAGGAGGAGGAGGAGCAGGGTGTTTCCTCAGAGTCTGGGACCACACCCTGGACGGGACAGTGAGGTTCATCTTCAACATCTGAAAGCATTTATCATTCTGACTGGTTGCTCTAATGAGTGTGTGTGCGTGTGCGTGTGCGTGTGCGTGTGCGTGTGCGTGTGCGTGTGCGGTGGGCTGGACAGCTTTCAGATATGGGGATGAATCATTTGGACTCATGAATCAAATAGGATAACAGCCCGTTTTTACTTGAATGAGAAACTCTTCCTGGTGGGTTACCTGAGATGACCTCCAGCAGCAGCATGAGTTTGAGTCCATCCCTGAAGTCCTCCTCGATGTTCTCGATCTGCGTGCCGGACTTCCGTAGGTGGGAGTTACACCACGCCGTGAATGTCTGCACAAAAAACACACAACGGGACACAAATGGTTTATTATTCACAGCCCGAGACCGAATGTTTTTCCTTTTTCTTATGAAAATAAACCACTTTGAATGGAGAATCAAAGAGAATGAAATTCAATGGAGAGGAAGGGAGGTCAGGGAGGGCGCAGTGATAAAACAGGAAGTAGCGGGATAAAGGGGAGGAGCCAGATGTTACGTTGAAAGACTAACACATATGAAATAAGAGTTGCAATTGAAACCAACGACATTTTGAGTTTTGTGTTAAAAAGAAGAGAATATATCATAGGCCCAAAAAATAAATTATATATATATATAAAGTGACTACAAATTACATAATAATAATAATAATAATAATAATAATAATAATAATAATAATAATAATAATAATAATAATAATAATAATAATAATAAAAGATCCTGTGGGCTCTTAAAAAATACTCCCACTGTCAGATCAGAAACTAAGCGACTCTGACGCCGCGAGCCACAGGTTAAAAAACCCAACCATTAATCCAGAGAAAACCAGACGAGAATCAAACCGACAAACATCTGTAATACATGTCATTAAATATGAGAATGGTGCACCAAATCACAAACACGAGACATCTGGGGAAAAGACACACACACCAGCGCAGAATCCGTGTGTTTTTGTGCTTCTGGTGAGTCCACATTCTTGAGCAAATGTGTTCTGGATTATTTTATGTTGGAGGAGCTCGTGGCTCCGAGGTAGACACGCCACTCTCCGAAGATCAGTCACTCGTCGCACATCATCATCGCACAATATGGCAAAAACACCAGGAGGGTGTTTTTTTTTTTTTAATGACATGTTGCATCATTTAATTTAACTGTCAGTACATTTATTTTCCGTGAAAAAAGGAAAAATGAAATGCAGTTTCTACATCAAAAATAGCTTTTTTATTATAGAGGCATAAAGCATATTCTTTAAACAAAACAACCAAATAAATCAATCCAATTATATTATAATAAATGAATTATAATACAAAAAGTAATTTTTACCAGTTCCCCTTAAATCGGTATAAATTGAGACAAACTGCCTCCTCCTCAGAAACATGTGAGGAAAATCTGAAGGAGGATCAATCAAATCCACTCGCCCTCTCTCTCTCTCTCTCTCTCTCTCTCTCTCTCTCTCTCCATCATGCTGGTGAAAACATTATGACTGGGTGCTGCTCCGTGTCCTGAACCTCTCCCACTGTCCCACTGCCGCCACCCACACAAAGCGTCCATTCAGAGCCCTGGATAATAGCACCCTTCACTGTGTGACCCTCCCCTACCCTGATACCAACCCCCCACTCACACACACACACACACACACAGGCCTCTCTGAGACTGGACCAGGAGGGGGAGATACATTTCATATAAACAAACAGATATACAAAGCAAGGGAGGGGGGGGAGGATGGAGAGACAATATCCCTTCACACACCCGCACCCCACCCTCAGACATTTGGACACAATGCAGCAGGAAGTGGTAATGCAGAGACAGGAAGTCGGGGCTTAGTTTAGCACGGAGCAGAGTGAAGACAAATTCATCACCGTCACCGACGCAAACGCGAGGCCTCCGGTGTGTGTGGCTATCAAAACACGGGGTTGTTTCAAACGTGGATCATTGCAGCATTTGAACCCCCAAGATGAATGAATAAAATTGGAGGTGAAGACGGAAAGAAACACATTCAAAATCCCTCTTCTTTCTCGTTTAATGAACCAGGGCTTTTAAATACGACAGCCCTTGAGCTTTCTCTGGCTGTTACCATATTATAGAATATATTTCATATACAACATACAGTATATGCGTGGAGGTAGATATGTAGGTGTCACAGCCTGTGGTGGAACAACGGAGGTGGTTTTTAATGTTGCCGAAAACCAGGACACCGGGAGGGGTGACGGCGACAGGTCTGGACTCGCAGCCTCAGAACATGCAAGTTTCACTCAACGCCACACGCTACACAGACACGTACAGAGATGTTCAGATATGTCGAGATCCTCCGCCCACGCTCAGAGGTCCGAGATGCCAGGGCCTGAGTGGTCTACAAACTCTTCTGGGTCTGAGACAAGAAAAATGTACATTTAAAACATGTCCCGCTTCTGGCTGTGTCGTGTCATCCCGGGACAGAAAGGTGCGGTGCCACACACACACACACTGAACACGGCTCAGGTGGAGTCTCTCTCTCTCTCTCTCTCTCTCTCTCTCAATACATGATGACTGAAGGTTCCTACAGCACACGCCTGCCGCCATGAGACGTCAACAAACTCAATGCAGATCGACTTATTATTGAATTCGACTTTTATTTTGAAAGTCAGCTTCAGCTGCGTGTGTGTCGACCAGATTAAAAGTGTGCGAGAGAGAGAGAGAGAGAGAGAGAGGGCGGGCGAGAGCAGGTCGAGATCCGGTGAAGCCTGTTAAACTGGTCCCTGCGTTGGATCGGATCAGATGGGACCAGACCGGGTCTGATGAGGATGAGCCGAGACTCAGATGACGAGCTGAACGGCGGAGGGAGAGTTAACGAGGGTTTGAGGCCTGGACTCTCTCCTCCTCGTGTATCGGTTACATCTCACACGTCTGTTACTCCTGTTACACGCGCGCGCACGCACACACAAACACACATTTTACAGGATTAAAGTGCAAACGGTGAGTTCCCTGGAGACAGTTTACGCATGACTCACTTTTTATTTATTTTCATTTGTATTTATTTGAATTTAAAAAGCAGCGTGTGTTCTTATGGTTTCAGGTCCGGAGTGTGCACAGAGCTTTTGTTGTTTGTGCGCGAGTGTGCGTCTGGAAGTCGTTAAGAACTTCACTTATATTTCATGGCAGAGGCCTAAACTGACAGCTGCAGGCTCCACAGACACACAACGGTTGTGTTACGCTCGACAACCTTTTTTTCCATGGAAGGACTGTAGAGACGCACGCTGCATTTCACAGCCTCTAATAATATTTTGCTCTTTCAGCGTGCGTGTGTGTGTGTGTGTGTGTTAGTACATTCCACGTGACGAAACCTACGTGTCACAGACCTTTGCAAAAAAAGTTGTGTTACCGTTGTTTAGGTGCAACAACTGGCTTCAAGAGAGGAGGCCTACTGGGGTCAGCTGTTTGATCCGGGTTCAAACACACACATACCTGTACTAGAGTTCAGGGGTCAAAGGTCAGGTAGATAAATGCAAAACATGCGTGCAGCAATAACAACAACACTCAGTCACACGTGCATTAAAAAAAAAGTGAAACACACACACACACACGCACACACCACACCTTGGGGAGGAATGTGCTATAGAAACACAAAGACCAACATCTAACTGCACCTTCCATATCTTTTTTTTTTTTTTTTACGTAGCTACATTTCCAGCGCGCACATATGCCAAACATTCCCACGCCCATTGGATGCATGGCTCCTTTTCTGACTAGCACGTCCATTGTATATTCACGTATTGCCGAGAGCGCACGCACGCACACACACACACAGACACGCACGCAGACATAAGGGTGTGTCTAACGGCACCTGGAAAGAATGAGCCAGGTTGAACACTACATTACTGCTCAACGGCCTCAGATTCGTTGTCACCAGAGCGTGTGTGTGTGGGTGTGTGCGATTCGATTCGCACACGCACACCCTCTTTTCTCTTGGTGAAACTGAATGCCAACGGTGGGTCGTTTCTTTGGCGGGATCAAACGCACCACATCTATTGGGAAGCGTTACACAAAAACAAAAATGTGAATATTGCGTTGAGGAAATGACGCTGATGCAGTCTGCTGGTGGGGTTCGCCTTTGACACCCAAACAGACGCGCACACACACACACACACACAAAGTCCAACATCTTGCGGGCGTTCAGGCAGGTAGAGACCTGCCGCCGGGTGAGCTCACAGAAACAACACTGACGACAAACGCGCACAATGAACTGCAACACAAAGATTCGGTGACACGCTGAAGCATTCATCTGTTGTCTGGATTGCAATTCAGCTTCTCCGTATTTTTGTATATATTTTTTTTTTATACTTTATATTTAACTCATTTTTTTTCTATTTCTTAATTTATTATTATAATTTTTTAATGCTTGGTGTTTGGAGAGGAAGGCAAAAAAGAATTTCATTGTACAATGTGCACATGACCAATAAATGCTTGAATCTTGAATCTTGAATAAAGAGAAATGGAACCAGAGATATTGAGAGATATATGAGAAGTGACTCGGTGGCCATGTTTTTTCACAGAGGAAGTCGTGACACGACACTTTTCAAATGGTGTCGGCTCACTGACTTGGCAGAACGCGCGACAATGGCCGACATCAAGGTGTAAATATGATTGTGCGGTAAAAACGAAAAAAAAGAAGTAAACGTGCAGCAGATTTACACCGCGAGCAAAAGGAGTTTATATGCGGACCTGCTGGCAGGAGGTTTAGACCTCAAAGGGACTCGGCTGGAACCCGGACTAAACTGGACCAGCTGTAGCAGACCCGGCCAAAACCAAAACCCGAGAGCTCAGGAACTAGTCTGCTCCGGTCTGGTCTGACACGCACGCACGGCCCCTATTCTTAGAGGGAGTCCATTAAAAGGGCTGTGGCCTGCGACACTGGCTACTGTCGCACACTTTCACTTCAAACGCGACAAGTTGGTTTTTGTGTCCTAACTCTGCACACGTGTGTGTGTGTACATATATATGTATATATACGGTATGTGTGTATATATCGGATGTATAGCCATGAGAGCTACCTATTTACCTGAGGCACATACCAACAATGTCTCCGATTGACAAACGCACACTGGGGTGGTACCGCGACGCAAAACAAATTCTCCAACACAACTGTTGTTTATTAACTGAAGTCCAGAAGCCAAACGTCCTCCTCAAACCCAGACTGGACCACAAACTGCATTTCACGTGTAAACATCACAACGACTCCTTCTCAAAGAGAGATGAACAAAAACATAAATCAAGAACCCACACACAATAAATAAAAAAAAAGGAGCAGGCCTTTGGATTCCAGTTCCCTCACAGACCAGCTCATACATCAGTTGTGTAACTGAATACGCAGCCTGCTACCGTAAGAACACAACACCACCCCCTGAGGGGCCACGGTGGGACCTGGGACGGGTCCTGGGACATCATACATTTGGTGTGTGTGTGTGTGGGGGGGGGGGGGTTTGACACCACACACAGGGCTAAGATAGCAGAACCAGCTTCAGGTTAAACAGGACACACACACAAACAGACACACACACACACACACACACACACACACACACACAATTGACAGCCTCTGTAAAACGATGAACCCTATAGATTAGCTGGAAGGTCCCCAGAGGATTGCTAAAACAAAATCGACACAACACGGAGCTGCAGAGGCTCCTCTGGACTCATTATCCTCTCAAGTCTGGACAGGTGATTGTGTGTGTGCGCGCGCAGACGCACACAAACACACTCCTGGACTGAGGGAGCCTCCCTGCTGCTTCATGTGCTGACAGGTAGTCAGTGAAGCTCAGCATTTAATATGGGGGACACTCTTTCACCATAGCGCACAGGCGCACGCACACAACATGTCGTTGGCGTGTTCCTCGGCCTAATGCTCTTCAGATATGACATTGTGTGAGTCAACAGCTCAACAGCTGACGGAGTGATGCGCGGGACGGAGGAGGCCACCAATGTGTCCAAAAATGCGAAAAATGCATTATTTGACCTGCTCCATAGTGGATTCTAGTGTCAGAATAAATGCTGTGTTCAAAGTACACAATGCTATGCTATACTTCTGTATCCACACGCGCGCACACACACACACACACACACAAACTTAACATGTCCCCGTCACAATGCCGGACAAACCAAACAACTCACCAGCAGCCGCCCCTTTACGAGGAGACTGAAAAGGATGGAGAGGAAGGAGGGAGGAGAGGAAGTAAGGGAGGAGAAAAGGGAGGAGGAAGCGATGGGGTTATTTGTTCGTTGATTTATGCCTCTTCCTGTCTTTGTATCGCACCAAAGACTGGAGCCCAGAGTCAGGTTGCTCTGCCACACCGGTCCTCTGTGTGTGTGTGTGTGTGTGTGTTTGTGTCTCAACCTATTTTAGGATCAGCACAGAGCTCTTTCATATACACAATATACTGAATAATATATATAATAATATAGTCATAAATAATCGCTTCTGAGTGAAAAAATTCAAAATACTTTTTTGTTATCGTGAACATTTAAGGAGACTCGACCAAGTCCAGACTACAGGTCATTAGCTGTTAATTGTCACGTATTTATTTTTTATTTTTTTCCTCTCAGTGCGTCCAGTTGCAGTCATTTGCTCCACTCCCTGATCAACCAGAAGATGCCAGCCCACAATTTTGGCCTCTAAACCCACTGGCTTTGCATATTTCACCATTATATGAGGCCATGTCCTGCGGGTCAATAAGAACCGCTGCCGACTCGTTGGCACATTGCTCCACACACGCACGCCACGCCACACAGACATTGTACGTTTACACTCCAAAAGTCCAGGTTCAAATCCTGATCCACTTTTTTTTTAGGGCACATGGTTTATGACAACTCCAAGCAGGAGGACACCGAGTGGGGGGGGGGGGGGGGGGGGGGGTCTTCCTGGGATAAAATGTAATTCCATCAAAGACATAATAATATGAAACAAATGCTAAACACACTGGAGTGCTATTGTGTATTTGGTAACAATGGATTCAACGGACGCCAAACAGATTTTTATTCGAAAATGATTACTTTGCCAAGTTGCCAGTGAAAAACAATTTGGATCTTACTTCCGCATGTCGTGGTATGTAGAAGAATAAATCAACGAGCCACATATTTGGATAGATTGAAATTTATATTTGGAATGAAAGACGAAACGCGACGAGGATGTCAGGAATGTTCTTCCTCCTTGTGTGTGGAGGTACCAAACTTGGTTACTCATCTAATCTGACAGGAAAGCATTTTCTTTTCTAACGTGAGCTCCTCCTCCCGTCGCCGTCATCACCCCCAAAAAATCTGAGGGTGGATAGGATCAGGCCAGAGAAGCAGGAAGTCACACCACACATTCGGCATCACTCGGCATTTGTGTCTTTGTGCGTCTGTTTAACTCGTATCACACCATCACTCCCCTTGTCGGCCAATCGGCAGCCGACTCGGCCGCTTCCTGTCTTTAGAGGGGGCAGCGCAGGAAGCGGCGGGGGCTGCTGCAGGATGTCCACGTTCATTCTCCAGGAATGCAGCAGAATATAAATCCTGTGCCGTTGGAGACGTGAAACATTAACCTCCGAGCGAGAGAGGATTTACAGGCCGGAAGAGAGGAAAGTGCACGGCTCGTAAAGAGGCCACGAGTCACGGCGAAAAACGGAGCTGCTAAGTGCCCGGCTGACGGTGCTCCACCGCTGCTCTCTCCACTTCCTGTCTGCTCCAACGCGGAACCCAGGTCGACTTTATTCTGCTCATAAGCGGCAACTCTGGCGATACAAAGATATTCCAGCAACAAATGACAGTACAGCCAAACGAATGAGGGTCAATATCTTCACAGTGACCCACTATGTCCCAGAATGCACCACACATGAAGTACTGTGCCAATGTTTCCATCCGATTGAACGACACAGCGAGTCAAGCGGGAGGGGGATCTAAATTCATTCATACATTGAATTGGTGATGATAATAAAAAAAAAATAAAAATGTCTTTTTCACAAGAGCATTAAAATGAATAAACAAAAAAAAAAAATCGAAAATGACTGGGATGTTTGTACAGCACGTGCGAAATCCCAAATAAAAGGCCTTAAATGTGGTTCCACCTCATGTCACAGCACGTGATGGACTGTAAATAAAAAAAATCCTCCTCTTATTGAAAACGTATGAAGCCACACCTCGGGTGGGAATAAAGGAAGAATAAAAAAGAGGTGTGGTGGAGATAATGATGGTGACAGGTGTCGCAATGCGATCGACAACATTTACCAAGCCCAAGAGTTTTTAAGTCCCGCCCACCTACGGACGCTTTATGACTCAATCGTTTCACAACCAACGAGTGCCAGTTTGGAAAGTTTCTCACACTCTTGAGAAAAATGACTTCAGCTTACACACGCACACACGCACACCCACACACACACACACACACGTATTTGATGTTTTTCATATATGTAACTATTTCAGAAATGTGAGGACAACCGCTTGTAACAAAACGACCGGAATAAAACAAATACAATAAAAAGAAGAAATAAAAGAAATCTCGTGTCCAGTTTAGTTTGATCCAATGCCATTTCAAACGGTCATATGTTCCAACTTCCTCCACGACCTCGCATCTGGCATCATGGCATTCCGCGATTGTCCAAAAAAACCTTAGAAACCTTACTACGGCTTGATGATTAGGATTTTTTCTTTCTCTCCTCCACCAACATTAACCTCCAATGACCTTGAGATCATTTCAGAAGGTGTTGCTTTCCAGCTTGGCTTCAAACCAAGTGCAAGAATCACAAGTCAACACAGAGAAGTAGAATGAAAATTGCCCTAAAACAAACAGCAGGTTAACCTTGC
Organism: Colistium nudipinnis; assembly: GCA_016785305.1. Classification (NCBI taxonomy): domain Eukaryota; kingdom Metazoa; phylum Chordata; class Actinopteri; order Pleuronectiformes; family Rhombosoleidae; genus Colistium; species Colistium nudipinnis. The sequence goes on along the minus strand of JAFBJU010000531.1, from coordinate 256,028 downwards.
CACAGTTAACCTTTGCCTGGTATATAAATAGACAATATATATATATATATATATACACACAGTCTATACCATGGGTCCTCCAACATTCATTCATTTTTCATATTCCTGGTTGGTCTGGGCGGGGGGAGGAGGACCAGTAGCCAGAGTGGCGTTCCCCCTTCTTTCAGCAGCCTGACCTCCCATTACAAAAAACACAACCCACAATCAGCGAATGAGCTGAGCTCATTATTATTATTATACCCACACTCGAGTGTGTGTCTGTGTGTGTGCGTGTGTGTGCGTGTTTTCACAGCTCCCATCAGGAGCTTTGGCAGGCCTGATAGCCGTTGGCAGGGCGAAGCGTCAGCTGTTTGTGCGTCGGCCTTTTTCATGAAAACCACTGGCGGAATGTTTCCAGAGCTGCGGGACAGTTGTGTGTGCGCGCCTGTGTGTTGTTGAGTTGTGCGTTTGTGTTGTTGATGGGTGCAGGCAGCAGGTCAAAGCCAAGTCGATCCACCGGCTTTGTCAGAAAGCACACGGAAAACGGATCGACCAAATCTGCTTTCGAGTCTTTTAGTACGCATCGAAAATGCACAACAATGGATTTGAGGTGCGTCACGGCTGGCGCCAAGCGGGAAAATAAGCGTTTAGCATGGAAATCGCTTCTCATCTGCTTCCATCTCTGCATATTTTGTGTTTTTTTTCATTTCTTCCGTGTAAATACATCAAGACACGGATCACAGGTGGACCCTAAGATTTACTCAGCCCGCTTACACTCATCTGTTCGGGTTCTGATAATCCACATGATAGGATGAGGGAAATTGGATGACTAAATCAATAAACAGCAAGTCTTCAGGAAATGAAATGACTATGGAAATTCATGGGGGCTGAACCCCGGGATTTTACGGCCGATATGTTTACTGGCAGCGAGTTTTTATGGCAACCTGATTATCTGCCATGTGAAAGTGATTTTCTGCGTGTGTGTGCGCCCACACACCTAAATGACCTTTAATGCTGGGAGTGTCCCGAGAGCAAGCCACTGACTAAATCACAGAGCGTGATGATGAACGATGGCTGGCCCACGTCACAGGGTAGATTTCACGTTGGCAACAGGAAGATCGCCTTGGTCCGACCAATCAAGTGTCCTCGGAGGTGGTCCCTAATCCGACATTTCTGATCTTAATTGGGAAGTTTGCGTCCCTAGCCACTCGCATTCAAACCATCGTGGGGATCAAAATGAATTTTTGGATCATCGTCTCTCCGCTATTGCCGGCAAGCAGGAGCTCCGTTTCTTCACACCACTTCAGTTCTCACAGTCTATTTGTAACAGCGACTGAGAAAAAACAAACATCTGCAAGCACCTGAAGCCCGTTCGAGGAAGTTAAAAAAAAAAAAAAAAAAAAGAGAAGTAGTTGAGCGTGTGAGAAGTGGTCAGCGTTTATCGAGAAGAGCACACACGGGGCTCAATGAAAACTTCTATTTCCAAAATATATTAGCCAATGAACTGGTGAGACATTTCAATACTGGAAATGACTTCTACCCCCGCCCCCCCCCTGGAAATGACTTCTCCCCCCCCCCCCCCCCCCGGTGTGAATGAGTCTGTGTGACTAAACTCTGCTACACAAAGAATGACTCAAGACGGAGTAAATTTAATCATTAAGGGAAAAAGAACGAACAAAAAAACCGACAGGGAAAAGAGCCAAAAACGTGCTTAACTCCGTCAGCCACACACACACAGCCCATCATGTTAAAAAACCCGAGGTCGGTGCAGGATGGCCGTCCTCCGCGCCGTCCCATGCTGGACAAACTGGGAGGACACGGGAAAGCCACGCCAGATTAAAAGCAGCTTTTTTGGAAACACACACGTGTGGAATGAAAAGCACGACACGGACTCCTCCGCCGCTGTAAATCTTCATTCTCGGCATTCCCACTGAAACAGCAGATTTTTTTTATTTTATTTTTTTCCCCGTGTTGCTCGTGTGCTACTGAACTCTCGTAAAAAAAAAAAAAAACACACAACACGCAGACGACAAGAAACACGGAGGAGACACACAAAATTCATTTCCTGCGGCATCGCAGACAAACACGATATGAATCATGAGGAGCTCGAGAGGCAAATGAAACGGAGGGAGATGACATTGAAAGGGCAGATATGTGTGCGAGTGTGAAAATGTGCCCAAACAGGAGTTTCAGGCTGGCCCCGTTGCCCGGCAGCAGACAGCATCGTCACGGTAACAGGCTCTTCCTGCCCCTCCCCCTTTCTGTCTGCCGTGCACGCTTTTACCTTATAAGGCAACGCATTTAACGGCATGTCACAGTGACAATGGTGATGTAAGAGGGCAGCAAGGTGCACCCCCCGCAGACACACACACACACACACACACACACACACAATGAACTTGCATGGTAAAGACTCTTAAGGAGATGAACATACTGCAACTCCACCCAATTTCAGCTTTAGACTTCTTTTAGGTTACCTGACTTCAGCCATGCTGTGTGTGTGTGTGTGTGTGTTGAAGTTCAGGAATGTGAAACACGACACACACACACACACACCTTCCATTCTTCCTCCTCTGCGGCAGAAACAAACAGTAGAAGAACTGATGGAAAGGCCCAGAGCAGCGCAAAGATGGACGCCACGTCGGTCAACACACAGCAAGAGGCGCGGCAAAAAAATATTCTGCAACACCATCGCACAACCTTCCCTCTAACGTGCAGGATGGGCTCGACTCCCATTTGGTTCATTTTACAAGTTTTTCTAGAAGTGAAATATTGGACTTGTTATATTTCAATAATTTATAATAATTAGAAAAATAATTTACTGTAATTATTCAATCTACTGCAGAAGTGATTAAAATTAAAATAACTTACTTGGGGCTTGAGTGACCAAAGCTGGAAAATAATGATTAAAAAGAAGGAGTGGACGCTTGATTGTTTTTTGGCGGGAAAAATCGGATCAGATACGAGATTTTTTTTTTTTAAATCAAGCAAACAGTTTTTTAGGACTTCCTGGCGCTGCGAGCCATTAGGAGAGAGGGAGGAAGGCAAGGAGGGGAGGGAAGGGAAGGAGACCTCGTAAAGGAGCCGAGGGTCCAGACCCAGAACAAGGAGCGGCACGTTGTTTGTTCCTCTGAGTTTCCGCTTGTTGATGACCCGTGCAAAACATACACTGCACCCCCCCGCCTCCCCAGCTTGGTCACACATTCCACAGCTCACCCTGCCCTTTATGACTCACACACACACACACACACACAGAGAGACACACACAAACACACACACGCACACAAGCTAATGGAGATGAATCAACCAGCGAGGGTGTCACATCAGAGGCACGAGGAGATTCTTTTAAATTCTAACATCTGTGATGCAGCTCAAAGTGCGTGTGTGTGTGTGTGTTAGTGTGTGTGCGTGCGCAGGCGCTCTTGGTGTCGTTTTCTGCTACAATTATTAAATTGATTGACATTTAACACACAAAATAGATGAGATAAATAGTGACACGTGCCCGTCACAGATCGATTTCTTGTATTTGGAGGGGTAGGATTTGATTTATACATTTTTTTTTTAATCCTTTGAGCCACGCGGACAGACGCGAAACTTTACAAAAACCTAAAAATGGCCACAGGGCCATGATCACGGATCCACACACCCTAACCTAAAAACCTGTAAGTTGATTTAATGCAGTGATCCTCGCGCCCCAGTTAGACTCTTAAAACACACACTGGCCCCCCTCTGCCTGCAGGACTCCACCACCGGGTCCAGGTCTGGGAGGGGGAGGGGGGGGGCACAGCTCCAGATCAATATAATCCCTTTAAAATGAGTTTTAGAATATTATAGCAGACCCCCTTTTCTTCTGCTGTATATAGAGCAGACCATTGTGTAGACAATGAATCGTCTGGTCCTCTAAACCACTTTCTGTCTCCGATCCAAAAAAATAAATAGATGAAAAAACAAATAAAAACTATAAGTCCATCAGTTAACTACAGAATGAGCAGAGGACGAGTCAGGTGGAAGCACACCGCTCTTGATATACTGAAATACTGGCTGGTTTCTATCGTGGTATAGAAGAAAATAAAAATACACGCCAAAAACGTCTTCACGCACACGTTCACACCACACCGCCGTCCCAAAGATGGAAACCACCTCCGCCGAGTTTCTTCGACGCCCCTGACATTTCCCTTCCGAGAATTCAGAGACGTCTGTGGTTTCCAGAGAGTTCTCATTCAAAATTGTGCAACATTGCGTTCTGTTACAGCGGCAGATTAAATGTGGATTTCAATCAGTTTCTTTAAATCAATCAATGAAATATGATATCAATCATTTAAATAAACCCTTCTGTTCACAAATCTACAGCATCTCAGGTTTTAAATATGAAATCAAAATATTCGATCTTAGTAAATATTGAAATTCATCTCGGTGCCTCATGCGTATGGTGTGAAGCAGCTTCTCGTCCTTTGGTGTATTCCTCCTGAATAAATTACACAACTTCCAGGAGGTAATGAGACAAGGAAGGAAAAAACACTTTATTTCTAAAAGGTGTTAAAAGTGTAGTGCTGGTGGTGGTTAGGAGGCAGGAAACGCTGCAGCGTGGAGGTGTGAGGACCAGAGTGTGTGTGTGTGTGTGTGTGTGTGTGTGTGTGAACACAGAGAGTCATTGTGAGCTGAATAATCCTCCTCAGCCTCAGCCAGCTTTGATTGGATCAGACAGGATAGTGGACTCGTGGACTTCCCTGACCCACATTTCCGCGGCTGGGAGAAATCTCCACATTTTTTCAAAAGCAACACAAGCTCAAAAGGGGCCAGAATTGATCAAATATTATATATTTGCCTTTCATACAGTATCATATGTGTAGCTATCTGTCCTCTGGCCCATGAAGGAGTGACTCACACACATAAAGACGAGTTGGTGTCTCTGGCCTGACTCACTCACTCACACACACACACACACACGTCTGACTGTGTGGTGACTGGATATCCATAAACCACAGAAACCTCATTTCTTCCTCTTTTTTTCTGCAAATAAATCCCCACTTTACAGACTTTATACCCCCCTTTTTTTAACCACAAAAATCAATGTTACAATTCCCTATGTTGAGGAAAACTAAAGAAGAATCCTCCAGCTTCCCTTTTTTTTTTTTTTTTAAATCTAGGACCCGGAGGCCTGCAGCAGTGTTTGGATCCAGCTGTATATACCTGCAGTGAGACGCTCTGTGCATCACTTAGAGAAATAATAATGGAACAGATTGTTGTTAAGCTCAAACTGGGTCTTATTCCAATACTCAAATTCAGGTTTAAAATATTTGTGAACCATCATGTTGGAGCTCAAACGCAGATTTCATATTTTCCCCGAGCCCTGAAAACAAAAAGGCTTAGACCTTATTGTCCAATCCGTGTGTGTGTGTGTGTGTCTCTCCATAGCCGCTTTGGGCTGCTCGTCTCAGGGGGAACCCTGAACTATGGAAGAAGAAGAAAAAAAACACCAAAGTTATGAGCAGGCCTCAGGCAGGACCACAAACACAGACAGGCCCAGAGCTGAACGGCTTTATCACACACACACACACACACACACACACACACACACACAAACGCTCCAAATCCTAAATATAGCTACGCACACTCTCTCCAGTTCTGCTCTCTCTTTGTCCGAGGCCGGTTGCCTTAACGACTGAGGCAAAAAAAATAAAAAAATAGAAGGAGAAAAGAAAGGGCAGAAGAAGTGAGTGAGGAGAGGAAGTGTGCCGGCTGGCAGGGATTAGTGTGCAGAGGAAACCTGAAGGCCACGCGCAATCAGTAAATATTTCATGCTGCCTTTACATGCACTGAAACCAACACGGTTCCATTCATAGCCGCACAAATGTTCCCGTGCACACCACTGTGGATAAAAAAAAATAGTGTTTTGATTAAATTAGCATTATTTATCCGGCTGCAATGTGTGCCAGATTATCCCGTGGCATTCAGGAAGTGTACATATTTGTGTTTATGGCTCTTTTGGCCAAACAAGGAGCATGAATGATTATTTTTAGTATAATTAGCAGTGATGATCTATAGAAAATCAAACATTACAGGGAATGTCATCTCAATGGCAAAGTGTGTGTGTGTGTGTGTGTGTGTGCGTGCGTTGGATTAAATAACTGTACATTGTTCTCTGCTACATGCATGCGTGCGTCCCAGTGGGCCTCTCTCCTTCACCTCTCTGGCCCAGTTTGAAAGCTGATAAATAATAAAGCAGAGGCTCGCTGAAGAAATCAGAGACAGAGGAAACCCACACTGTCACACACACACACACACACACACTCTCTCTGTTGGCCTGATCTTCACCTGTGTTACAGCGTTTTTAAAAGCCACCTGATGGATGGAGTCCACAACAAACAACAATGGAGGACTACAGTCCACTCAGGTGGGTATATATACTGTATATATATATATCTCATGGGTATTTTTGTATAATTCCCATTTACCAGCAGACACTTCCACGGCACCTCTCTCTCTCTCTCTCTCACTCCCCCCCAGCGGGAGAGGAACCTGTCTAGGTGTGGCCATGCATGCAGAAATGCATCAAGGTTAATTTCCACACACACACACACAGAGAGACAATATTATTCGCTTTGGAGGGTGACCTGACCCTGGATGATAAATGAGCTCTGCAGAGTTTAGGGCCGGTGCTCATCCACCTGTTACCGGGTAAATCTCAGCTACAGTTATTATTCTACATAATGTCCATTTTTGACTTAAATCTAGAAGTTAAAATATATGATGTGGCTGTCAGCTCCATAGGACTGGTTATTATATACATTACATAATACAATATTATATATATTTCTTTTTAGCTGGGATTTTTTTTTAAAAGCATCACGTTCTGCAGCCAATTTTGCACCTATTGGCAAGTGATAAACCACGAGTGTGTTGCACAACAACATCCTTTTTTACCACAAACAGTTGAGTTTATATTGGATTACAGTGTTTACCGTGAGCCAGAGGGTAACAGCTCTCGCTCAGAGTGGAAAACGGGACAAATATCCTCCGAGAACAGAGGGTTCGTCATCACCGGACGAGTTTTAACCGTCTGACACGGACCACCTGCACCGGGCCGTGGCCTGAAACAGAACAAAAACCCTCATCCTCTGGTCCAGCCCCGTCTGTGGACGAGGTGTAATCTCTGCGGAGATTTTCTGACACTAATGGTATAAAAGATTCAAATCAAAATCTGTTCCAGCTTCCTGAATGAAAATGTACACATATTTTATGTGCCTACATGTATCATTTTCTACCTTTTACTCACATCTACATTTAATCTGGTTGAGCCGATAATCTCTGCAGGGAGTCGTGAGGATGATGTCGAGGTCAGATGTTGAATTTACACACTGGCATCAAGAGGACGACCAGACTGAACGATACACACACACACACGCACAATGCACGCTCGTAAAACAGCACAAATCAGTCACTTGTCATATTCCATTTGATTTGATCTAGCGGGTATGCAGGGGATTGTCAAAGAAATGGTTGCGAGGACCGTGAATATGTATGGAATTTATTGTAACAACGTGACCTACCAGGGAAGACGCCTGGAAAAGCATCCTTCCTAACCCATCATGCAAAGAACGCATTCTCTTGCGACACCCAAGCGACAGTATCTCACCGCATCTACCTAAAAACGCTGGCTCTGAGGCGCAGGATGATATCAGAAGCTCTGAAGTGGCGTTTCCAAAAATACAGAGAGCCAAATCGTGCAGCCATGGAGACGGAGCCTGCGCACACGCACATTCAGAGACACAGCAGGTTACACCGTCGACACAGCTGATGCTGCGCAACACCGGCACAATTTCACACACTGCTTCTCGTAATTAGACGACCGCGGCCGTGATGGCGTTATTTTCACCTTCCTCTTCAGGCCTTCCGAGGCATTTTGCGGCGGGCGTTGAGGATGTGCAAACCGCCGCAGTGAACGCAGCACGAGGTTTATTATTGTTCTTTCTTTCTTTTTTGTGTGCGTGTGTGTGTGTGTGTGTGCAGCATCATGACTGCAGTACAGCTACACGCTTACAGAGAGCGGGGGTGCGCGGTTGGCGTTATCTTTTCCACAAGTGATGCGATGCGGAAATACAGCTCATAGCTTATTGTCTGGTCACTTCCCTTTACGCTAAATGCAACGCAGCTTTAGACGAGTTTCAGACTCACACGCACCTGTGTGTAGTAGGTGTTTAACTGCCCCTGTGTTTACCAGACAAACCCACAACCAAGTGTCTCTGCTGGAAAACCATAAGGGGGAGGAAAGCTCGCTGTTAACCTGCAATCATCGCCCACCTCCCCGGGACCCATAATGCAACAGGGTGCCCTCGGTTCACACACACACACACACACACACACACGTCTTTCCTCTGCTGCTTTCACACACACACACAACACACTGCAAACTATTAAAAAAAAGCCAACTGGGTCTGCACGGGAGCATAAGTCCACCTAGGAAAGTCCAGATTAATTCAATTAAACCTCGACAGAATTCTCATTAGTTGGTCCTTATGACTCATTATTTCAGCTCAAGCTGCTCCTCTAGAACTTCAGCATTTAGTGTGTGGAGTGTACTTTTGCTATGATGGAAGTCTGCCCTAAACTGTTTAACACATAGAGAATTCAAAAGTACAAAAACACATTGAAAAAAAAATAAATAAAAAAAAATCAGTGTATTCCTTTAAATCCTGTGTTAAGGACAAACTGAGGACATGTGAAGAAGAAGAAGGGGGGGTGGGGTCCTGGGCGCTGAGCTAAAACCATCAACATGAACACTGGCAGCCGACCAAAAGGAAATTCTTAGTCGCTGTTGTTGCCAATTTCAATTCATCAGAGGGAAATGCCATTTAGTAAATCCTCCGGACGACACACAATAGCCAAGAAGTGAGCACGGGACGTCCTATCAGCCACAAACTCCTCATTCCTCCCCTCTGAAAACGCACAACGCAAAACCCGACGCACACAAAGACAGTGGGCGACAAACAGACCGTGAAGAAATCTCGGTGAAAAGAGAAACACATTAGGCTTCACCACCTCCACACACACACACACACACAGGCCTACAGCCCACCAATGTCAATAACAGCTCTGGGCCGTGCAGCCCTCTCTGTGTCTCTCTGTCTCTCTCTCTCTCTCGCTCGTCCCATTGGAGCAGGAACCCAGAATGCAGTGTGTTGTGCAGAATCACGTGGACGACCCCAAAGTGCATTTAATCACATCTGGGTGAAACTTTTCGGCACTCAAAGTATTTGGAGCTTCGATTTGGCGCCAGGACTTCCGCCACATTACAAGGGGCTGGAAATGAGAGAGAATCTGCCCCCGAGGAGGATTCTCCCTCTCGTCTCTCGGACCACATCTGCAATCCTGCAAACCCCCAACTCTATTTTTTTTTTCCCTCTCTCTCTCCCTTGTTGGGAGAAAAAAAAAAAAAAACAGGACACGCCCCCCCTTCCCCCCCATCAGTAAAAAGTCCCCTCCCACTAGCCCAGAAGGCTATAATGGGCCACCAAAGGAATGTCTCCCCCTGCACTCTCTCACCGCCACCAAAGGGAGAGCGAGGGGTGTGTGTGTGTGTGTGTGTGTGTGTGGGGGGGGGGGTTTACATTCCTCGTTGTCCTCTCTGCTCTGTCTGCTTGACTGACTGGTTCGTTGTTTAGGTCCAACAAGCTGATCCTGGACCAGGCTCAGCTGAGGCCTGTCCCACAGCTGACCTGAGACCAGCTGGCAATCACCAAACACGCCAAAGAGATCTCGCATCCCATCATTAATATTCATAAAATAAATGACTTCTATCCATGGACTTATTTCTTAGTCCACTGCAATTTTAATATGAACTGCCAAAAGTGGAATGTCGGTCTTTTATTCCTATGTCGATATGTCGGCTCCGATTCCAAAGTCATTTCCTGCCCCGTCAGGTCGGTCCAGCTCCCCAGCCTCATCCCAAACACAATCACACAAACACACAAAGAGACCCACAATCAAAGCCTTTGCTTTCTCTCTCTGTGATTCTCCACAAACAAGCACCAGCATTGTCCATTGTTGTGGAGCAGACTATTTACTCAACCTTCCTCCAACACGTCCTGCTCCCTTCCAGCTCCTAAATGGTTTGGACTGGGAGCGAAGAGGCCTGGCAGCCCATCACGCGGACCCCGCTCTGAGCCCGGTGTAGTAACGCTTACCCAGGATGCATCGGTCCATTTTGTCCTGAGCCAACCCGGAGCGTCGGAACGGGCTCTGCCTGCCAGCACCACACACACACACAAGCATGTGAAGTGGGCACAAAACAACAAACTGACATTGTGTTGCGCTGCCCGCCTTCACTGTAATGGCTTGTGTGTGTGCGTGCGTGCGTTGGAGCTGATGGAGACTGACAAACAAATACATGATTAAGACGAATCTCTATTCTGATGAGACTTCCTGCGTGTTTGAAGAGAACACGCCTGTTACACGGCGTCATGTATGTATGAACGGAACTGAAAGAGAGAGCGAGAGAGAGGGAACTGATCACATGTAACCTGGAAATATCCCATCTACCTTCCATCTCACACTCGAGCGTCAATCTCAGCCGTGCAAACACACACACACTCAAGCCGGCTGACAGGATACACAAAGAGTGCGTCCGTGACCACAACGGGACATTTTCCACGATTTGTGCCACACACTTTTCAGACAAGCTGAGGAAAGGGAATAGAAACATACAGTCAGAGGTGAAACGTTTCGGAAGCAAACCTGGTTTATGCAAATACCGCTAGACTGACAATAATCATTTCCATTATTAACTCCGCTAACTCCTCTTACTCCACATCAGTTGAATGATTGACAGTTGTGCTCAGAAGTTTGATCTTCAACGGTGCAACCAGAGCTGGAGAACGTCACCTTGACGAATGAGGTCGAGGGTTCCAGGCCCTTTACTTTGTGTATTTGAACTTCTTCCGCTTGTTAGCTCATCCGCCCACCTCGCGCTTACTTTCTCCCCTGAATCATGACATGTGAAATGTGTGTGTGTGTGCAGTGCCAGGAAATGCGTGTGTGTGTGTGTGCGCGCGCGCGCAGAGTTAGAGGGTGTGATGGCGTCACTTTGACATGTTGTAACGTGCGGTGGAGAAACTGGACTCTGCTGGGATTCATTCCAGGTAGTGCTGCTCCAAAATGGACAACTGGAAACTCGACACAACGACTTACACTCTCTGCCAAAGAAACGCACAAACGCACACAAGTCTCCAAATGACAAGAGACTCTGAAAAAAATAAAAAATAAATCTGCGCCATTTCAACCTGACACTTTTAATTTCCTTTTTTTGGGGACTGCGGATAAAATATTCCACACACATGCCTGTGTCACGTGACACATCACTTCCTCCCGCCTCATTGTTTCCTATGGCTACTGTGGACAAAAAAAGAAAAAAATATATAAAAACTCTAAAGCATTGCTGTCTTTTTCCCGACTTGCGTTACTCAACACGGTAAATGTGCAAAAGTCAGCAGGATGGAAAAAAATGGGACAAACTGCTCCCGTTTTTTGACTGTACAGCCTCGCCCCCTCACACACACACACAGTACACACACACACACACACTACAAGGACAAACCCATTCCCACACTCATTATATCCACTGCGCTCTGGATATTCCTGCGGGAGGCGGCTGCTCTCTTTTTTTGCGCAATAACTGGCACAGCGAGCGTGGATACACCGCAGGAATGCGGCCTGGTTCCCCCCCCCAGCGCCCCCCGTCCCACGGCCACTGTCCCGTAGCGGGCCCGGTCCACTACTACACATCTACAGCGTCCCGAGGTTGAGTGTTGGTTTGGGGAATGCGGAGGAGTGGACCTGCCAAGGTTTTGCAACAACAAGCCTCACTCTGTGAATGATTGACAAGAATAAGGTCTCCTTTCAGAGAAACTTTGACCCGTGTGCCGTGCGGACAAACACACACACACACACACACACACACACACACACACACAGACACACACTCAGACATCAGGTACCGACAGGTGTGACGGTGATCCACTGCAGGAATGTCTGAAGTCGGCGGTGATCTAATAAAAACGCACAATTCAATGCTTGGCATGTTGTCACACCACTATGAAGTATGCCAGTCATGTTAGTGAACATGATAGAGCGCACACGCAGACGCAGACACACACACACACACACCCTCTCAATCATTCCACAATGTTCAGTAATACTTCTTCAAGTGCCTCCTTAAAGTCTCTCCACGCCCTGATGAGAATTCACAGTGTAAAAGAACTGATTTAACAGTGGAGCAGCAAAGTCATGAGTGTGTGTGTGTGTGTATATGGTGTTAATTTCATCATCACCAGGGTTTGCGTGTGCATCCCCTTCACATACATGTTTAATTTAGGAACATACAAGATCCTGATGTATGTGTATGTAGAGAGATTTCTTCTCGCTGGTGGCCACTGCCTTGAAGTGGAATGCTGGGTAAAAAAACGAGGTCACCTTTGCGTTGTATATACGAGTGGATGGTTTAATAGCTATACAAAGTGCAGGCGGGAAGTAAAGCATCTCTCCACACGCGTGATGGGCATCAATCACAGCCAAGCGGCGTCTATTACATTAAAACACGTCAAACAGGAAGTGGACGTTTGGACGAGCCGAAGACTCAATGAAATAGGGGGACAGTGAATATTACTGAAGCCGGTTAGAATGTGCAGTTCAGCAAATGGAAATGAATGGGTATGGGACAGTCGCACAACCAATCACCGCACACCGACGACGCAAGGTGATTTTCCAGCCCAACGTGGAACCGGTTTGTTCAAAGTTGGACCATTTTTAACCCAAAAAGAAGTTGGAACAAAAAAGATGGAACCAACAAATAACTGTGGCAGCCCCAGTCAGACAGTAACACAAAGTAACACACATTGGTACACCTGGCCTGTGTTGGGTTCAGCCTGGTGTTCATGGGGAATCCTGGATTCTAAACTGCTTCTACAACCAGAGATGATGGGAACTGGAGTTTATTCTCCTAAATGAGGTTATGGTTGTTGTTTTTTTTATGACTTAAAAGAAAAGCTGCAATGCTTCACAAACCCTCTGAGGTAAAAAAAAAAAAACATGCGAGGAATCTCACCAGCAGAACATGGCTGTGGCTCAGATATGAAAGAAGATCTCATTTGCATCCGATTGGTATAAACGGTTTCAGATAAACGGATCGATATATTGGTTCTGTGGTGTCGGGGAGGTGTGGAGGCTTCACGGCCTGGAAGCAGCCGCGGAGCCCCGGGAAGGAGCTCCGGAGAAGGAGGAAAAAGGCCCCCGGCACACGGTGCACCATCTACACAACTGGAAAGCAGTTTAACACCCAAACCGGGACTTCATCGTTCACACAGCGGACCAACATGGGTGACAGCACACCCGAGGCCTGACCTCCCCCGGCCCTCCCCTCCATTTCACCCCCCCAAACCCCACCCGGCTCCACCCGGCCTGGTTTGGCTCGGTTCGGTTCGGCTCGGCCTTACCTTCCTCTGCTGCTTCTCCCATGCGGGGTCCAGGAGGAGGTCCCGGTCCCAGTCGTTCTCCTGCTCCATGTAGACCTGCACACCGCCGGTCGTCGACTGATTATTAGAAGCGTGATAATCTACCATGTCCGCCCGAAGAACCTGAAGAGCGCGGCGGACAAACTGTCAGAGCAGATTTTTTTTGTTTCTTTTTTCTTTTTTTAAATAAAATGGAGGAGAAGAAAAAAAAATGAAAAAAATGAGGCTACGACGTCCCGAACGTGGAGAGGAGGGTTAGGGAGGGATAGTGTCCGTGTGGAGCGGCCGGTGTGTGCAGGAGGAGTCCCGCTGCAGCTGGGAGAAGAAAAGCGTCTGCACCGTGAGTCTGCAGGGAGGACCCGGACCGACAGTGGGGAGGGAAACTTCCGGTGTGGCCTTCACAATAAGACCCCCGGTGTTCGCCCCCCCCTGTCCTCCTGAACACAACGATTCACCACAACAACGCAGCATAACACACAAGAATGCACCATAACACGACACGATTCAGCATGACACACTTTGTATACACTAGACCCCATCTACGGAAAACACTAATATAAAGTTCCCCTTGGTCAAATTTTGCAATTCACAGTTTTCATCAAACCATCATTTATTCAAACTACTCGTACAACTAACCATTACAATTATATTAATGCATTTTGTTCTAAATGCATCCGTTTTACAGCACGAGCTTGACGTGTTGGTTAGAAGAAATTCATTTAAAAACTAAATATTTTTCAATAAGTAACTGTTATTTTGAAGGCACCACCAGTTGTTTCCGGGTATAACGTGGTGTATTTCTGTAAAGAAACAGCAGCTTCTGAATATTCATGTTGCGTTTGGAACAATGCGAGGTTTTAAATCGGGAAATATTAAAACTCTTGACAGACGGAAAACGATAATAAAAACTTTTTTAAAATATAGGATTTTAAATGTGGAGAAAAAAGGCCACCAGGCTCTGCTTCTTCAGATGTCATTAGTTTCAGGTGTGAGCTTTTCAATGTGACACAACACTTTTAATCTCTCAAGAACTTGGCAACTTACAGTTGCAAAATCGTTATGTGTATTTAATCTGCACAGGAATATTTAAATGTCTTTCTTTAAAACATTCAAAGGGTCAGAGCATGTATGAGATTATCTAGAAAATTCTGAATTGAAAAGATAGAATAATATTTCTCTTATATTACATATTTCTGTGTAATTCTCACTTTGTCCAGAGCCCCAGCCTCCACTGATCATGAAACAATGGAGTAGCCTGGGACCGAACATTAATCTTAAGTAGGTGCTTGGTGGACAGGCTGTGACCATCAAAGGGTCGTGATCCAAACCTGATGGAGCCACTGACCCCAGAGGACCGACACCATAAAAACAGGAAGTCCTGAGCTGCAGTATCATCTGTTACATCTGCTGAGGCAGCGGCTCAGTTTGGGAGGGAGGCCGTCCTGTCCTGCAGGAGACACCTAGAGAAGTAGGTCATGCTCGGCCTGTCCTGGTCCATTAGTGTCACCCCCCCCGGAGCAGCCTATAGACATCAGCCCCAACGCTGTCATGTGATGCTATAAGGAGCAGCTCTGTGATTGGTCACAACAGGCCTGAGTCATTTCACTGCACTTTGCTCTGGCCTCATTTCGCAGGAACAAGCCCAATTATGGATTACATATTTGTTAAATGTGACACACACACTTGTCAGTAAATTTACAAATCAGCTTTGAAATATCAAAATGTATTGTTACAATGGAATGTATTTGTTAAAGTGTATTAAAAAAGGTATATTTACACTTCTTTCAATAAATAAATCTCAGAGAAAGGAAGCCTGGCATTGGCTTAGGGAGAGGCTGACAAGTGTGTCACATGCTGCCCTAAAAGGCTCACACACACACACAAACACGCACACACACATTGACACACACACATACACGCACACACACACAACACACACACACACAGAAGATCTGGTTTGTGTGTCTGAGCGCTTTACTTTATAGAACCATGCTGGCATACAGATATTTACACATACCAGACTTTAGCATAGAACATCACAACGTTAAAAAAAACGACAACTTACCCTTTAACTCCGATGTTCTTTTCTTTTTTTTTTATTCAAATTTAATTATGCTAAAACAAAACAAACATTTTATCAGCTCCATGGCGTGGCAAAACTATATAAATGTTATTTACAATCATACATGACATCCTAGACTTTAGATGAATGTTTCTGTAATGCATATATCAAGTGCGATTCAAATTAGGCAACTGGACAACCAGTCCAGTTGCCTAATTTGAATCGCACTTGATATTACCATGAACTGGATGACTGAGAACCTCCACACACATTCTGTAATGCATGCAAATTGCTATTGTGTTATCCTGTGAATTTCATTTTGTTATGTTAACTTATTCCACTGCACTTTAAAGGTAAACAACTGCATATATTTTTGATTTGAACACAATGCACATACAAGTCAAGCTATTGAATCACTGTACACTGTGATTTTATTATTTTTCTTTGCAATATCTGTATGGTCAACTATTCCACCTGCACTTTAGATCTCGTAACCACATATTTCTAGCAACCTGTAAGATAGGGTGAATTTCAATTTCATATATCACTCTCTTTCGTACAGCCCTTTTTCCACTGCAATTTCTCAGGTTACTGTATATATATTGCATCTTCAGTACTTTGCTTTCACTCGTGCACAGTCTCCGTTTTACTTTGTGCTAAACCTGTGTTTTTTATGTTGGTATATGTTGTACCTCTGTTGCTGCAACAGTGCAAATTTCCCCACTGTGGGACAATAAAGGATTATGTAATCTTATGTCTTCATCAGCTTTAAGAAATAACAATCACAAAAAAAATACCTAATACAGGACTATACTGAAATGATTGATGATGAGTGGAATACATAACAAACAGCTTTTTCTATTTTAGGACCATTGATCACAGACAGCTTTGGTGCGACGCCATGTTAAAGTTTCACTGATAAAATCACCGAGGGGACATTTTCTGATGTGACACCGACTTCCCTTTCCCCTTTCTCCCCTTTGAAACCTGCCTGTGACGATGACTGACGAAGAGTTTTCAGGAACGTGTCATTATTCCCATGTGACTATATGATAGAATCTTAGCACAAAGCCAGTTCTTTGTTTGCCACCCATTTCTGTCACTTAACTATACTTCAGATCTACCTTCGAATACGTCTATAAAAAAATTAAAAAAACACAAAAAATAGCAAAAAAAGAAGAAGTCAATTGTCCAGATCAGGTCAGTTGTACATGGTCATGCGGATCCACTGGAACCAGATAAAAAAATATTTAGGTGTATATTTTCGGTTCTCTGTTGAATTGAATTGTAACTCAAGCTCAATAATCAGTGTCACACAGATATTCACTGTGTCTGGGTTCATACCTTGTTGTAGTCGATGGATATTAATCCCGCCCCCGAAAAGTCGTAGGCTTGAAACGTGTCTGCGAAAGAGACAAATCAGACTAAAGGAAAATGGCCTTCAACTTTATTTTCTTTTTTTAAATTGAAAAAAATAAAACAATTGAAGGTATGGTGGACACACACACACACACACACTTACGCATCATGGTCTCCAGTTTAATGAGCAGGTACAGGAAGCCGGGGAAGCTGATGGTCAGGTCATGCTCCGTGTATCTCAGTCCAACCAACTGCATCAACGACCCGTTCACCATTATTCCTGCAGACCCACGTCACAACAAACCAATAGCTCACATATGTGCCAGAGCGTACTTTTATTTGTGCTTCCTGCGTGTGCGCTTAGTATACCTGTAAAGCGTTCAATCAACAGTGTAATCAGTTGTACTATTTCCTCATTGATATGTTGCTGATGATCAGTGTTTTATTATGAATATAAAATATAATATATCATAAATTTGGAGTATACGTAAAAGCTCCAAGTTGAGCAATTCGTTCATTGTTAAGCTAAGTAAAAAATGTGTAACGTGTGTAAATCAGAAGATCATTTTATTTATGGTGATCAAGAAAGTAAATGTAAAAAAAAAATTTAAGTCTTGATCTAATTCAGAATCATATGTGACATATATATATATATATATATATGTTCTATGTTGTAGTGAATGAAATAAAATGTGTTCTCTATGCGTTTGTTCATGACGCATGCGATAATGCGGAAAAGGGGATGAGAGGAATTGTGGCGCCCTCTGTTGGTCACAGCGTGTGTGCGTGTGTGCGTGTGTGTGTGTGTGTCCTCAGACCTACCTGCGGCCTTCAGAGCAGGCTTGACCTCTTCGTACTGCAGACGATAGTTTTTGTTCATGTCAAACACCAGGAAGATATCCTGAGGAGAGATTTAAAAACTTGACACTGAGCGCACCAGAAGCTAAACACACACACACACACAAAACCTGAAATTCAACTATGACAATCCGTGAAAGTGTAAAAAAGTAAGAGCTTAATTGTGGTTTGTTTGTTTTTTCACTTCCTGGAACATACAGGGTAAAGAAAAAAAAGAAAAAAGAGGCGACAGGACTAACGATGACCTTGTTTGCTTTACCTGAGGAAACAGACTGTGTGTGTCTGTGATTAAACTACACACACACACCCAGAACACACCGTCCTAATAAGTAAATCACCAGGAGTTTTGATGGTCACCTTGTTTCTACAGAAGCCCAGGAGGGACAAACCAGTGCCTTTTGGGTTTTATGTGAACTTAGGTGGTCACAATCACCATAAGATGGCGATTCTCTCACATGTATACGTGTGGCCTTTGTATTCTTTTATTTATTATGTGTTATGAAAATCTTGTCATTGTGTGAATTCATTTGTTCAGCCGTGTGTTGAAGACCTTACCGTCCACCTCTTGATTTTCTCCCACAATGCCTGGAAATCGATCCAGTTCAGTTGAGCGTTGCCCTGCGTCTGGAATAAAACCGTCAAGGACACGCAACCACGACAAATCCCAAACAGAGCTCCACACACACACATACACGCGCACACACACACACACACACTCTCCAGTTTATACTCTGCACAACAGAGGAAGAAGGGAAGGACACTGTTCTTGGAGAGATGAATCATAATGCAATGGGGACATATGAAGAGTGGTGGGGATTTATTACACTACAGTATATATATACTGTAATAAATATATATAATAAATCAAATAAATAAATATATTTGCCCATAAACATGAACATTTGCATGCAATCCTTCCCAGAGCCAGGACAGCTCAGTTGGAAGCGCATCAGACTTTTAATCTGAGGGTCCAGGGTTCAAGTTCCTGTTTGGGCGAGACATTAATCTTTAAACATGATGAATAGGTCGTAACCGAATGTGATGTTCAGACTTGGTGCGACGCGATTTGAAGTTAAAATGCCAACCAGTTAGTGTTGTACAAACATACATAAATATATGCATTTTTTTCCAAATGTATTTTTTCTGGCCTTTTAAGGATACATCCATGAGGACCACCAGACTCTTGCAGTGCTCCAGAGCCAGGTATTTCTCACTACCGGCCAACACTGCAAAAGAAAAAAAAAAGCAATAAAAAAAGCAAAGTCACGTATCTTGTGCTAAAGATGGTTGCACAGATCTGAGAGATCAATGGAGTCACTCAACAAATAGGACAGAACACGCCACTGACCTCCTCCTTGGATGGCTTCAGTCAGGAGGCTGTGGAGATGAACTGGTTTGCACATCAGTTTCTGAGGAACGCAAAAAAATTCAAATTAAAATCACAAAAAGAAAAGACACAAAAACACTGCTCCTCAGGACCCATAAACATTTCCTCTTGTGTTTGAAATGATTGACTAAACGATGAAATCAGCTCAGGGCCAGCAGACACCACAGCTGCTCGGAGAAGATTCGTTTCCTGCAATCGTCTCGTCTGTGGGGATGAATGAACTTTAGACCCCACCCAGAAATCAGCTGATGTTATGTCGGACGTTCAGGTCAAGCTCACCTTGTTGCAGTGCTTCCTGAACAGAAGTCTGATGGATTGAGTCGAAGGCAAAGCGGCTTGGTGAGGAAATAAAGGCTGCATGAAAAAAATCAAAAAACAACACACGCGTTCAAATATCTTTGAGCTTTAATCCATATTAAAAAAAAAAAAGAAAACTATTCTAGCTTCCACCATCAAGCAAAGCGAGGGCATGCTGGCTCCCGTCCCAGCATGCAATGGGTCCACACCTTCAAACAGAGCCCGGATAGCTCAGTCGGTAGAGCATCAGACTTTTAATCTGAGGGTCCAGGGTTCAAGTCCCTGTTCGGGCGAGCTAAGTTTTAAGAAATTTCACTCGATAAAAGCATCTATTAAACCTTCAGGGGGATTATGATTATGCCACATGACACATTAACGAGCAGAATTGATATGACAAAATTACAATAAAACAAATTGCGCCACTTGATTCACTTGGTGGAAATTACCTCTGTGATTGAAGACATGTCCTGAGGCCCTGGCTTGTGAGCCGAACTGAAGGAACCATTCAAAGAGGAGGATTAGATGCATCTTTATGAATGATTATATATTATGTTATTTATTATTCAAAGTAAACAGTAAATATACAATAAATGCGCAAATGAGTGATTCAAAGACGTCAGGATCAATCACGGAAGATTGATCCATCCATGGATTGGCTCACCTGAGCGCGTTGCCCTTCTCGCTCAGCAGCCTCAGGAGGAACGCTCCCTGCTGATTGGGCTGGGCGGTGGAGGGGATGATGATGTAACGACCCGGGGGGAGAGAACCTCGCAGCACGGTCTCCCTGCGCGGGGAGTACGCCGGACTGAAGAGGACCGGACGCGTCGTCTTCAGGTCCTCGGAAGACAGGAAGGTCTGGGAGCCATGGACCTGATGGGAGAGATCAACGGACCGCTTGATTATTATTGATTCAACATCAGTGGGACAAATGCACAAAAGGTTCAAGGACCACAACATTTCAGTCCACATGTGGTACAGAGATCAAGTCTTTTTATTTCCTATTCGTCAGTATAATAAAACACGAGATGGGCCGTTTATGGAGCAGATAAAGAAAAGTCCGCCGCTGATACAGCAAGTTGCATCGGTAGCACGTCTTAGATTTGGTAACAGAGATTACAGTTATATTGGAATCATTGTAAAATCGACCTCGCCCTGGACCCTCAAATGAAAAGTCTGAGGCTCTACCGACGGAGCTATCCGGTCTCCGAGGCAGAGTTCTGGATTTGAACCTGTCTTTGTGCGTGTCTGTACAGGTGTGTGCGCGCGTACCGGGAGGATGTGCAGGGCGATGGCCAGGTTTATGCCGGTGCGTCTCTGGTGTTTCTGCATCAGAGCCAGAATAAAGGAGCACCTCGTCCTGTCGGAGCCAGGACCGTCCACCTCCGACAGGACCAGTTGGAACTGAGGGTTCGTCCAGAACTGACCTGCACACACGCACACACTTTGTCTTACGCTGCCTTGCATTACTTGGGACCACGGAGAACAATAACAATAGAGGTACCACTGCGTGTGGGGCCTCCGGCGGAGATGCTGGGAACCCAGTTCCCGTGGAGCATGATGTCGTTCCACGGCTGCACGCCGGAGCCCGGAGCCCGGAGGGACTGAGTCAGGTGACACAGCTCGATGGACGCAAACTGCTGTCGGAAGTCTGACACGCACATCCTGATGAAAAAAAAACAAAATGAGAATGAGAAGCATACGTGCAGAAGGAAGTGTGGAGGTGTGGAGTGTGTGCGTGTGTGTGTTGCTGTGTGTTTGCGGGTGGACGGAGGCAGGGATGCACGGTGGCGCCTCAGACTCACCAGAACTCGCCGTCCTCCCGTCTGACTCTCCGCAGACGTTTCTGCTCCTCAGAGCTGACTGTGCTCCACTCAGGTCTGCGACCACACACACACACACACAGGAAAAGTGTTAAACTTGACATGAAAGTCAAAATTGTATTGAAATACAGTCGTTTCAAATTGGATTTGACAGTTAAACAGATTTGAGAGAGAGAGACGTGAGACGTAGAAGACATTTTGTCCCACGGGTTCACAGAGGGATTTGCTGGTCCCTCAACGCTGAATTAAAAAAAATAAGAATTTCATTGTAAAAATCTGGCTCACGCAGGAGTGTACCAACCCGTTCACATCGCTCCAGGGACCCAACCACTCCATTTGGCCCCAGGGGTTGAGGATCCGCACCAGATCCACTCTGCCGTGGGCCGTCTTCACCTGGCGCAGAGAGAGAGAGAGGCTGTGATTATTAAAACCAGTCATTCTCCGTCTTTTATGTTTTAAAATGAATCTCGGTGGACCGTTACCTTCTCCACTGCAGTCACAGAGTAGGCATGCCTGTACATGATGCCCAGGTCATTATGTTTTTCCAGAGAGCTCTGAAAGAAGAAAGAAAGAAAGTCGGGACACGACTCATCTGGTCCGTGGGGACCGCCTGTTCCCGCTCACTCTACCTGGCAGTTGGCGCAGTTGATGAGCGCTCCCCTGGCCAGGAGGTGTCTGAGGAAGCTGTACAGGTCCTGGGGCAGCTGGGCCGCGCTCAAGTACTCCGACACCCCGCCCGTCATGTCCACCATGGCCTCGTGAGGGAGGCCCATGTGCAGAGCTCGGTAGCCTCCTTTCAGCCTGGGACAGAACACGCAACCAGGACACAAGGCCTCAGGTTTCCAATGTTCGAGTGTACAAAGATCCTATCTAGGATTTAGGGCAGGGGTCACTAACGTTTCTCAGGCCAAGGGCCCCCAAACTGATGAAGAGATGGAGCACTATATCAAAAACTGGGCCTAGTGCCATGTTTAATCATAGCTACCTTCATATTGTGCCTTCAATACTAAGCTATTAAATGTATACACAGGTTCATATATCATGTCAGCTTTTTTTTTTTTTTACATAAAATATTGTCAAATCAACCAAAAATATGACGAATCCCCTGCAGTACCTCTGCGGATCCACTAGGACCCACTGTTGAAGCCCTTTGATTTAGGGGACTTTTGTTTGAACTAAAATTAATAGCAAATGGAAAATAAATATGATATATTATTATTATTAATAATCTCCCTGGTGACGGTGCAATACAAAAGTTTGATTATATTATTATATGTCTGACTGACTTGGCATAGGCCTTCTCCAGCAGGGAGCTCCAGAACTCATATTTGTTTGGGGATCGAAGGTAGATCAGGTTGTTGTCCTCAGTCGGCAACAGGTCGTCTACCCTCACCTCCTCCCATTTCCCGTACTGCCAGAACTAGAGAGAGAGCGAGAGAGAGTGAGTGAGCGAGCGAGCGAGCGAGAGAGAGATTCATCAGAAGAGAAAATCATTTGTCGTCAAATTTACTCTGTAGCATAATGAGTAATGAAATCTGCCTTTCTTGAGAGCAGTCCAGAATTCATCAAAGGCCCATGTGTGTGCACAGGCAGCAGCATGTCATAGGGTGTTGAGGTATTTACCCTGAAGGTGAAGCTGCCGTTGTATCCCTCCGTGAAGCTCTGGTTCATAGGAACCACTTTGACGAGCAGAGAGTGATTCACGGCCAGGGAGGCGATGGCCGACAGCAGCCAGCAGTCATCTAAGAAATAACATTCTTTCAAATCTGCATTTAACACGTTTATGCAATAATAATAATAATAATAACAACAACAACAACAACAACAACAATAATAATACTAATAATAATACTAATAATAATAACAACAATAATAATAACAACAACAACAACAACAACAACAACAACAATAATAATACTATTAATAATACTATTAAACACACCTGGACATCCGCCAGGGGAAACTCAGTGAGTACACTAATCCTGTCTTCATACATCACACTTCTGCACACAGCAGATATTCACTAAATCAAATTATAAATCAAAATACATAATAATAATAATAATAATAATAATAATAATTATTATTATTATTATTATTATTATTATTATTATTATTATTATTATCATTTGTATGTATTTTGATTTCGAATTTGATTTAGTGAATATCTGCTGTGTGCAGATCATACATCACACTTCTGCACACAGCAGATATTCACTAAATCAAATTATAAATCAAAATACATACAAATGATAATAATAATAATAATAATAATTATTATTATTATTATTATTATCATTTGTATGTATTTTGATTTATAATTTGATTTAGTGAATATCTGCTGTGTGCAGAAGTGTGATGTATGAAGACAGGATTAGTGTACTCACTGAGTTTCCCCTGGCGGATGTCCAGGTGTGTGGCTCCATCGATGATGAACTGGGGAGATGGGCAGAGCTCCTGGAGACACAGAGAAGAAATAAAACATGAGATCAGTCATAGAATGTGTGGCATTCAGGTTAATAAATGTGTTTCATAGAGCAAAACTCCAGATTCATATAAGTATTTTTTGTACAGATTTATGATGCTAAAAAAAGCTCTAAATAATGTATATGATATATAAGACAGAGTTTTGCTTTGACCTGTTTTGCCTGAACTGAAGATAAAACACCAGCTGATATAAAAAGCTTAAAAAAATGGTGTGCGCATGAGTTCTCAGAAATATATGAGTTCATGGATCAAAAATGTTTTTAAATTGACCGAAAATGTAAACTGATGCTTGAAAAATGCTAAACCTGAAATGAATGAACTGCAAGCTACAAAAAAACAACGTTGAATGAGCCAAAGGCTCTGTGGGATTTACATGTGTCACAATAACAACACAATACAAGAAGAGAATATTTCACCGTGAGCCCCCTCACAGTATGTTTTCAGTGTGTGTGTAGGTGTGCAGGTGTCTTTCTGTGAGGAAGCGACGGTACCAGTTCAACAGGTTTTATGTGGCTGCTGAACACAAGCTCAAACTCAAGCGGTGACACTTGATGTGAGTTCATGAAAGTGAATTTCCGTCACAGGTGGAGAATGGCGGGTCAAATATTTCACTTACAGCTGATGAATGTCCTGTTATTAACGTGTCAGCCAGAAAAAAAAATATTCACAAATGTTGTTTCATGTGTTGAGGCAAATCCCAAAAAATATTAAGAAGACCAGACATCACAACTGACAAACATGGATTATCAGCAGGAAAATAGATAATAATAATAAAGAAATTCAAAAATTGAAACAAATATTATTAGGTTTTTAAATCTGCAGAGTTAACTAGAAGAAAAACGCCACTCTGCCTCAGTCCAAATTTAACAGTTAAAGGTTAAATATAAGACTCTGAAGAATCTCCCCTCTGACTCACGGAGGCCTGTGACAACACGTCTCCTCACACAACACAACACAAACACAAAAGACACAAAGGAGTCCTTTTGTACGAGGACAGTATCAAAGATTTTTTTTGTGTGTGTTTTATGGAATATGGGTTTAAAAGGGAAAGTGAAAGAGTTACACACAAAATCATTCATTATTCCAGTCCGTAAAAAGCGGAATTGTTCCTCATAGGGTCACAAAGAGGATTTTCAAGAATTGACCTGTTTTTATTTCCACCTATTAATATATAAATATATTTACTCAACAGGCCTGCAGGCTGTTTGTTCTATTTAATCCTCTCACGTCATTCCTTTGAAACAAAACTGGTCTGCACTTTGTCAACTCTATAGGATTTTTTTTTTTAATTCTTCTCAGCAGTGTCTCTAAAATCGAGTTTGATAAATCATCATTTCGATCCAATAACAATTAAAATACTATTATTATCACATCATATTCTACAGATAGAGTAACTATTACTATTCTCATACTCATCAGTCTGAGCACAATGTACAATGTATAATAATTTACCTGACAGCTGTAGTTCGTTTTTTAGATGTAAAACATGTGGTTAACGTCATGATTTATAATTCATTGCTAATTTTCCAAAAAGAAACCAATCAACAGCAGTACAAGCAAGACAATGAAAATGAAATTACCCAGATAAAAGCACAATCAGCTAAAGTTCTTTGTATACAAGTACATCAAGATGTGTATTATTGTGTATAAGTACATGCCTCATTGTGACGTATGATTCATTTGAATTACAGCCTGTTGCTTTGATTCATGGCTATGTTGTCAAGTTTTATAGGTGGATTTAGAGATCGAGAATACAACTAAATCAAAATATATCTTCAAAATAATAATTTTTTAACTTCTGTGCTTCTGTGTTTCTATTCCTGCAGATTGCACGTGTTTTTTTTTGTTTTTTTTTTTTACCTTGGGTCGTTTCCACTTGATCCCGGACTGCAGCTCCAGTTCTCCCAGGGGAAAGTAGCAGTCCACGAACAGGCCGTCCTCTCCCACGCTCCTCATGTCCGCTCTGTCCTGGGAAATGCCCCCACTGCGCATGTCCGTGAGCCAGCGGCGGGACTGGGACCCGAGCAGCTCGTCGGAGCACACCGAGTCCACATCGTCCTCCGGCAGAGACCCGGATCCATCAGAGGACAAGCTCAGAGACTTGATCATGTCCGACCAGTCCTCAAAACCAGCAGCAGCAACTGAACCAGGAGCTACCTGATGGAGCAGGAAGGGAGAGAGGCCACGCCCCCTGCGACTCACCTCAGCGCGAAGTGAGAGCGTGCAGAGCATAAAACCCTCAAATGATCAATATTCGTCTGACAAAACAAAGCTAAAAACATCAGACTCAATGTCCACATTTATATATTTTTTAAATCTTATTATACATGACATTTCAAAGAACTCGAATTAATATAAATAACATCATTTCATATTTAGTATGAAGTGTATATTTCTTTTAAAAGTGTTGCATTAGAATACATTCAATTAGTATTAAACTCCGGGAAAGACGAGTCAGCAGAAAAACATGGAACCACACGATCACGTTTGTTTTTAGTCATTAAACAGGCAATTATATAAATATATATTATTAAATATCATTATTGTGAAATGACACCAAAGTCTGCTTTAATCTGATCATTTCTCTCTGTGGACCTGTCATCCTGCTTGGAACATGAAAGTGAGGAAATCCTTATCCATCCAAGCCTCTGAAAGCACTGAACGCACAACACCAGGAAAGCACACGACAACCATTACGCAACTCACAACTGGCTTATCTTCCTGGGGGCAGTGATTTGTGTGTATTGTTTAACGTTGAGACTAACGAGGAAGTACAATCATTTCTGGGAAAAAATGCCAGGAGTCGAACTTACGAAATTGTGTCTGACTAAAATGTTCCGGAACGTTTCAGGAAAAATCCAACACTGTGAATGATAAATTACTTTTATTGAGAAAAGCAAAATGATGAAAACAACTGTGGTGGTAGAATGGCTGACGCGTGTGTGAGGATGATGATGGTGTGTGTGTGTGTGTGTATCACTGGGATGTAGCCATGATGCTGGACACACCTGTGGAAAGAGACAGGGACAGAGTTATAATCTCTTTAATCGGATTCTTTTTGTGGATGATTCGATGGTGGACACTCACTCTCAAAGTCGATCTTCTCCACAATGTTCTTGGGCTTGACGCTCTCCTCCTGGCTGTAGATGAAGATCTGTCCTTCATCGTTCTCCGTCCAGCCGTACTTATTCATCCAAACCTTCACCTGCGTGTCTGCGCGCGAGCACACGTCGGAATGGTTAGCATGTGCGTTCATAACACGCGTGTTGTATGGGCAAGGAGATATTGGGTTCTGACTCACCCAGGGGGTCTCCCAACATCTCAGCCAGTAGGCGGTGCTCGATGGTCTGGTAGGTGATGCCCACCACGTGACAGATGACTGAGGAGGAAGACGATGAAGAGGAGTTTACGAACAACATAAATGAAAACGGCGATCAATAAATGAAGAGCGAGTCACAGAAGAAGATACTCACACTTGCGAACCGAGTCCTCGAAGCCGGTGATGCCGTCGATGAGCTCCCTGTTCTCCTCCAGGCTCGTCTGTCGGCACGACAAAGACACACAAACGCACAATGAATCAGTTGCACAAGTTTGGGGGGGAAAAAAACAGACACTGTTGCAATAAGGAATTAAGGATGTTAAGAAATGAAATTAATGACGAATTAGTCATCAAAAAAAAACCTGGTCAGTTCCTGTTGCTTTGTGTGTCTCAAGCACAACAGACTCACCCTGTGTAATTATTTAATGTTGGGAGATTAAAAAGACAAAGCTGTCATTATTATTTTTTCCATACTGAACATTATAGATCGATTGTGCAGAGAAAAATATTCCCTTGACTTCACTCAGACGGCATGTGCGTGTGTGTGTGTGTGCGCGCGACGTACCCAGAAGCTCTGGAAGTGACACGTCTCCAGCAGGTTCCCCAGGTACAGGATCTGTCTGATGGGACGTTCCTCTTGTTGCTTCACAGTAGTCAAGGAAATAGACCCCCAACCCAAGGACGCACCCCATCCTCCCCCACGCACGCCCACATTATTACACGTGTTCTGACAGTCCTACACTGACCGAACAGAGGAGGTTTCAAGCTTTTCTAATTGTCATTTTTAAAGGTGCATACGCAGACGTGTAATAATAAGAATCAATAAAACTTAATTAGTAACAAATAAAAGGAGAAATCTGAATCTCGCTGAGCACAAACGTCCCTGACGTTACCGTGGAAACCCACGCGGCCCAAAAGGGATACGTGTCTCTGATCGATCATACACTTGCAGAGGGTGAAGTCGGTGTGCGGCAAGTTGGTCAGGGCCTTCAGCAGAATCTGTGAGGTCACCAGCACCTGGAAGTAGGCGGGGTTAAACTGATACCTGCACAGGAAGACACACGAGACAAACACAAACAGTGACACACAACTAAGTCAGAAAACCCAACACACACGAGTCCTGTGTGTTTGTGTCCGTGTAGGACTCACAGCTTCAGCACGGCCAGGTTGGCCTCCAGGTCGTAGGCGTTTTCTTTGGCCTGTGTCTCCACGTAGCGCTCCAGCACGGCCAGGTTCTCTGGATTATACCTAAGACCAGAGTAGAAGAACACTTTATACATGTTGTCCACGTATGTCCTCAATGCGTCACTCATCTGAATTAATTGAAACACCAGCAGATAAAACACCTGAATGCCAGAGTACAAAAATAAACAACCAGTATCCTTCAGTTTATTATGAATAACAAGTGTTTTACTGCTGACGCTTGTGTGTAGTCATTTATTTTACTTAACACAAATGTAACGACAGACTGATAATAACATGAAGAAGCCAACACCCTGAATATGAACTTATCAGGTGAAACACCAGCAGATAAAACACCTGAATGCCAGAGTACAAAAATAAACAACCAGTATCCTTCAGTTTATTATGAATAACAAGTGTTTTACTGCTGACGCTTGTGTGTAGTCATTTATTTTACTTAACACAAATGTAACGACAGACTGATAGTAACATGAAGAAGCCAACACCCTGAATATGAACTTATCAGGTATCATTATCATGATGGAGCTTTGTTTCTATCCCACAACGCTCAACACGTCACTGAATTACAACTTAAACTCCGTCAAATCAGAGGACAACAAAGCTGTTTCCTGTATACAAGTATCGAATGCTATTTTATATGTAACGGACTCTTATTATACGATTTTGACATCTTAATAAATGGGGATATTCATAGCTCACGAGCAGAACAAGCTAACGTTAGCCGAGATGCTAGGCTATCGTTAGCTTGCCCGCTCGGTTCTCCGCCCATAACGAGGCCAATCCGTACCGGTCGATGCCCCGCAGGAGCTTCCCCACGTTCGCCCTCATCTGCTCGAAAGCCGAAGTCGTCATTTGGTCCACAGTTTCACGGAAAACGTTGAAGATGAAGAAATGATTAAACTCCGCACGTGGGCCGCAGAAGAGAGAGAGAACCGGTGCCGGAACGGAAAGAACGGCGGACCGGAAGCACCACGGACCCATAAGATCAACGGACATACATTTTTACTGTTGACTTATGATGTTATTAAATCATCACGTTATATTACGGTGCATAATGTATCCAATGTATCATTATTACATTCACTTCATCATTTCATCGCTTCTGTTTTTTCTTTTGTAACGTTCCGCTTAGTCACTGTATTGTGAAAGTATTGACCGGAAATGAAAGATAGCTGGCACTTGCATTGACGCGATTTTTACTTTGTATTAGTTGCATTTCATTCAACCGTATACCAGTAGAAGTGCAGTGTGTCGCCACCTGGTGGCCAATGTAAACAACTACCGCCATCAAAACACTAAAAACCTTCCTCAAATGCTCACATGCAAGCAGAATACATTTTCCTCAACGCACTTTCAAGGTAATAGAACAAAACGGAAATGAGTTCCATACATACTTAAAAAAACGTGTTAATACTTTAAATCTTTCAATGTTTCTGCTGTAAGCTCTTTCAGTTGTTATATATTTTTATATTGTGTTGTGTTGATTTAATTCGTGAGCTTATTTGAAAATTGCACTTAACGAAGAACGTTTGAGTATCTCTGGCATGTTGCTGCTCCCCTGTGGTCTAAATAGAGAACTGCATCACACACACACATAGTAAATTGAGCATTAATGCAATATGATGAAGTTTCCGGTACGTCCTTTCAAAATATAAAGGGAAACGTGTCTGAAAGAAATTAGCTTCTCCACGAGAGTCCGTTTCTTCTGGAAAGACGAAGATATTTGGTACAAAGTTTTAAGGGAAACGTTAAAGATGAAACTCCGATTAAACTTTAATACCGGAATGGAAAGAACGGCGCACACAGCTGAACGGAAACAGCACGGACCCCTAAGATCGACGGACATACGTTTTCACTTTTATACGGTTATTTATAATGACATGACACTAACACTGATAATCCATTTATCATTATTCAGCTCATTTAATTGCATTAATTTATTATCTTATTTTCCGCTTTATTATTTTTGTACTTTTCCGCTCAAAGTAAAATGAGCATCAATGTAATATGATGAAGTTTCCGGTAGGTCCTTTCAAAATCTAAAGGGGAAATGAAAGCACTCTAAAAGAAATCTGGCAAATCTGGCATCTGGCACTTGCATTGACGCGACTTTTACTTTTATTAGTTGCATTTGTTTCCACCACAGGTAATAACTGCAGTGTATTGCCATCTGGTGGCCAAATTATAGAACTGCCGCCTATCAAAACAAAGTAAAACTTGCGTCAATGCTCGCGTGTTGGCAGAATACACTTTCCTCAATGCACTTTCAAAGTAAAAGAACAAAACGGAAATGAGTTACGTACACATTTAACAACCACACCATACATCGTGCTGATACATACATAAAGTACTTTTTTTCTAATTCGTATTAAGCCTGGAAAGTGATACAATTCAAACTACTGATATTTATGTATTCTTAGTATTTGTTTTACATGTTACTTCTAAATGTGATTATTTTAAGGGGGTATTTTAAACATTAATTAGTCAACTGAGCTACACTGAAAGCACTTTGCTGTATGTGGTTGTAAATCTAACATTCCACATCTCATCTATTTGCCCTCAGGCTAAATGTCTCTATAAATGAACCATGAGCTGTTGATTAATAGCTCAAATATGTTTTGTGGAATTATTGAATATTTGCCAGAGTAGAATACATTAAGCCCTATAACATATAATATAATATGTACATTGCATATATGTACATGCTGTTAATACAAAGGTTCCATGGAACCCTGAAAGCTCTGATGAGTGTAATTTGTTCTGACCCTTAAATACCTTTTAAGATCCGATTTAAGGCAGAAAAGTCATCTTGGACATGCTGTCGACCTCAATGCAGCTATTATCATGATATTGACAAGAAGTCAGGTAAAAAAAAAAAGTTTGGTTGGCCCTTTGCCTCATCTGTGTCCAGGTGCTTTCAAAGCAGAGACAACCATCACAGATTATTCAAATAGTTATTCCTCATAAAAGTTAAACCCAGCCAGACATTGTTTTTCCCTTCTTCTCTTCCCTATAAAACAACCAAAGAAATCTTGAATGTCTATCTTAAGTGAATATGCGGCAAGCAGCTCGATGACGTACCGTGGTTTAATGGTGGTTTCAATCATAGTGTGTTAGATAGAAAATGGAGCCGTTCTCTACAGACCACAATGGGTGAGAACAGGCACACACACACACACACACAAACCTCCCCGCTCTCTCACCTGCACTAAATCACTGCCTCTCTTAAAACAGGCCATTTATGCTAATGCTGTCATTTGTCTGGAGAAAGGGCAAAACATGTGGAAACAATAATCGGCCTGTCGGTGACATCCATCATCTGCGGAGTGTGGCACAGAGCTCACGGACATTATTATCACTCAGGCTAATATTGTGGGGACCAAGACGCTGATGTGAGTCACACATCACAGGTGACAGGTGAGAGGACGTAGAAGAGTCTCCAGGCCGCCGTCCAAGGGATTATATTTGTATCATATTACATAATCACAAATTAATTAGGATGAATGCTGGCAAATTAGCAACGTGGCTTTGTGCCGAAGGAAGTTATTCATCTGTCTGATGCACGCTCATTATGTGCAGTAATGGGGCCTGCATGTGTTTATGTAATAATAATATAGTATATTCACAATTAGCACATTTGTAATCTTCATCTGGAAAACATATGCACATCCGATGGAGCTCAAAGGGGATTTTCTCTGGGAGCTTTTGATTTGGTCTCCCGTGTCTTCTAGAAAAATGAAACGGCCGCTCTGACAGGCCATCATAATGATGTCGTTTGCACTCCTCCCATCCTTAAGTTTAGTGAAGGACGCAGGTTTCTTCACGACACCAAGTGTGAAGCATTTTTTGTTCACTAAAAGTAATACAAATATACCACCAGCAAAATGTACAATGTGTTAGTAGCAGAATGTTTCCCTCCTGAATTTCCTTTATCCTCACAAAATGCTGATATCTTAAATTCACGGAACCTTCAGACTTTAAAGGCCCATCCTGTGTTTGGTAAATCATCATCTTTTCTGGCCTCTAATTAGCCTGAAGCCCAGACGACTGTTTTTGACCTGACCCACTCCAGTCAGCCCTCATTAACATCCTGTTCCTCCACATCCACAAAACACAAAGTTCATGCTGAGGAGAAGAGAAAAACACACACACACACACACACACGCTACAAAAACACAAAAGCTTAAAGAATGCAGATGTAGAACAATGACGCCGGGATGATAATTGTCTGTGACAAAGTGGACGCGGCTGTGTGTGGATGTGAGGCCGGACACACACAATGACAACAGAAAACACAAGATGACAATCTGTCACGGACCCACATCAGCGTCATCAGCCGCACAACACCCAACACAAACCAACAACTCCCATCCTGACCTATCTGGAATGTCCTACAACACAAACTGGTTCTGATTTACTTCATTATTAATACGGTGCCAGAATTATGTATTTATAATTTATTATTATTATTATTATTATTATTATTATTATTATTATTATTATTATTATTATTATTATTATTATTATTATTATATACCATTGTTGACGGCGTATTACACCATCGGAGGGGTAACGCTGTGACACCCTGCACAATCACTGCTCCTCACTCCGTTTGGATGACTCTAGTGTGCGATCGGTGGACGAAATATGAGCAACAACGTAACACAACGAAAAAGCTGAACACAAACATCTTACTGCTAGAACATAAAGCAGCGTGTGGCCGCGCAGGCGCAGACCGGCCTCCTGGTCTCGGGCGCTCACCGGACCACCGGACCTCCTCTGCAGGACGGGATGGGTCCACAATAAGTTCTACAGATTAAATGAGCGATGTAAACAAACCATGCGGCGCAAACTCATACCTGCGGCGATGCGGAAGTGGGACGTCCAAGGGGGCGGGGCATCCAGCGTCAGGGGAGCGCTTAGAGATAATACGCTTTAGTTCCAAGGCGCGTGTCAGTGAGAAATCAACCCAAACGTCATCCTGAGGAAGCCCCCCATATTAAATATGGTTTATTCTACACCAGCTAATTTTACGCAGACACACAAACGCAACGTGACAACCTGACTCCACACTTTGTGAGTTTAGTCTCTGCAGAACACAACATGCACACTTAGACCTTCTCTGTTGTGTAGCTGTGGGGCAAAGTGACCTGCACTTTGAAAACACCTCCTCAACAACCTGGTGGGAGGAGTGTTTAACATATTTATTTATATATGTATGGCTTTTAAAAGATATGTCTTTTTGTACATTATTGAAAAGAAGATATATTTTGGCCTTCTGCTGAGAAGCATATTGTCATTTTTTTCTAGGTGGATTTAAAACAATCAGTGTTGTGTGCTTTCTCTTCATCACTCAGACGTGACCTTATCGACACAACAAACACACAGACGGCCTTTAAATTCTCATCCAAAACCTTTACGCTTCTAATTCCCTTCACTTCTTCTGCATGTCATCCCTAACATCGGCTGATCAAACGGGTCAGAAAAAGAATAAAAAATAAAAAGATGTTATCGATGTTTTTTTTGGCTGATATCACTGATCTCATTTGCATAATTTCTCAAACAACTGAGGGACATCAGTTTCCTGTCAAACACAAGAATAAGAGTTCAGTTTGACGTGTGGAACCAGGCTGGGGTGGTTGCCATGGAAACTGCGAGCCCAGTGAATCAGCTCAGTTCACCCCGTTATTTCACATGGTTTGTAAAAGTAATGATTTGATCTCTGAAATAATATTTGATAATAACCTTCACTGCAGCACATTTGTTTCCCACATGGTTTGGAACATTGACATGTTACCATGCCATCATCATCATCATCATCATCATCATCATTATTATTATTATTATTATTATTATT
>JAFBJU010000531.1:121145-216145 GCA_016785305.1 Colistium nudipinnis | reverse complement strand
AAGTTAAACTCTATAGAAAAACATGGAACTTCTTTATTTTCGGAAAGTGAGACATTCCAGCAGGGAACAGCTGCAGAAATGTACGAGCCGTCTCCTCAGAAAAGCCCGCTGACTGAAACATATTGGCCGGTGCAGCAGCGTGATGCCAAACGTTCTTATCGGCATTCTGGGCCGCGGCCGACTGTGGCGGCGTGATTGATTATTATTCCTCTGTGACTCTGTGGCGGCCATCAGCCATAGAGAGGAGACGGTCCCCTCCCCTGTGGTCAGGAGGCTCATGCTCCACATACAGTGTATTTATATACAGTATATATATATATATATATATATATACAGTATATATAAAGGAGGAACCTGAGCCTCCAGGAGAGAAGACCAAGGATTGATGTTTTACTGAGAGCTCCCGACATAAAAAAAATAAGGATCAGAACAAGTCCTTTTTCTCATGCGGACCAAGAGCAAATAAATCCGCAGCCCCACTCATAGCTCTTTGATAGTGAAAGTGACACAGCGGTGTGAATGGAGGAGAATTGCGTCATTTATTTCATCTAAATCCCTGAATATGTTTCGATTCGCCAAATCTGTGTTTTTCCATCGATGAGAAAATGTTTTAAATCAGCTGGCCAAAGAAATGGCGTAAAAAAATGGCGGAATAAAATCACACCTGTCATTAGTAGTGGATGGAAAACAGAAATGATTATTCTTTTTTTTTAATAGAGCACCCTGTGATGTAAAATACGCACAAAGGCTCCTGGAGGGCGTGGCCTGAGCTGCGTCCAGGAAACCAGGCCAGGAGTGGAGTGCTGTGATTTTTTCTGGACCTGTTACAGTGTAACCACTGCATGGACACAATCGATTTCAGGCCTTCACCATTTAGTGTGTGGAATGACGTTATCTTATATATAAAAGCGAGGGATGAAGAAAACATAAAAGCAGCACGGCTGAAGAAGTACATAAAAATTATTAAAAATAAATAAAATGAATGAATTTAAAAAAATCGAATCAATCTATCAGGATTGTTTTCACATCGTCTCTTCTCCGTTTTTCCTCTCCATGTTCATCGTCTTTTTTGTGTGAATTTGATTTCCTCTCCTCCTCCTCTCCTCCTCTTTGTCTGTCCTCCGTCCTCCTCTCCTCCCCCTCCCTCCCTCCTTGCTCCTCCTGGTCCTTTTTAAACCATCTGATTATGGAGAACCATCTGCGGACGTGTCGGTACCTGGCAGGAACACGTGTCTCAGGTGATCTGACGCTGAGTGGACAGATGTGAGGACACACACACACACACACGGCTCAGACCACATGTTCGCATTCTGCCAACGAGCCGGTCAGGAGATTTAACTCATTTTTCACATGGTGTAGCTCCAGTCAGATTAAAACCTCCCTCTCTGCCATGGTCAAAATGAAGATTTAAAGAACCGGCAGCCAAGAGAAAAGAGAGAGAGAATATAGGACGTGAGACAATTATTCTAGCCTCCACATGCATTGAGAGAGGAACACACCTGTTTCTCCACTCACCTCCTGAAACTGAGTCACAATCCAAGAATCCTGTTTAAAACCATAAATCCTAGGGTCACCCCCCAGTGCTGAACCACCAGAGAGAGAGAGAGGAATTTTTAAATGACTTTAATAAAACTGTAAAAAAAAAAAAAAATGCATTTACTTATTTCTGTTAAATGCACCAATGAAGTTTGTGAATATTGCACATGCTGCTCAGGGCTGCTTTCTAAAATGATATTATGAATGAATGAATGAATGATTATTATTATATATAAACCTGAGGCCGAGTGAAGGAATGTGGAGGCGACCTCTGACCCGTGTCTCCGGCCTGTGAGTCAGTGGTGCACTCGCACACGCTGGCTCCAGCATCACTGAACCATTTCCCCGTTATTGAGCCTGACCCCTGTCTAATAGCTGTCTCTTATACACATCTAGATGTGTATAAGAGACAGTATTATATGTGAGCTGTTATTAACTGTTGGTATTTCCCATTTCTATTTCTATTTTAAACATGCCAATGTTTACCCCCCATAAAAATAAACCTCTGTCCAGGCCAACAAATAGAAAATGGTGTCACTCGCCCCACTCTCTCTCTCTTTCTCCTTCACTGTCTATATCAAATAAAGTTATTTGTTTTTAATATTATTCCTACGTATTCATGACTACATGTTTATTGTAATTAAATTGCAAATATGTAGTGATTTGAATTTTAGAGCAGTTCGGATGGATTTTATTGGTAAATGTATTTGTTCTCAAATGTCTCAAACATTTGTACACAACTGTGACAATACATGATGAACACGTGTCGATGTGGGGACCAACGCAATTGTCTCAAGTGTGTGTTATATGTGTGCGTGTGCGTGTACACTGATCATGACAGATTGCGGTTAAATGGAAACCGCTTGGACGAATGGAGATGAAGATGCAGACCTCGTCCACCCGGAGATGAAGACGTGACGTTTGAATTATGGAGAATCCTCCTCACAACACCAGGTTCTCTCCATCTTTTTTTCTTTTCTTTCTCTCCATCTGTCTGTTTATCCCTCCCTCAGTCTTCATCACCATCTGAAGGAAATCTCCCCGTACGCCACTTCATATACATATTTTTTTCTTTTATGAAGACAGATGATGTTTCAGCCCCTCGGTGGGGGGGGGGCTCCGAGGTCAGAAGAAGTGAGACACGTGAAAAACAACCAAGAGCAAATTCAATTACTTCAAATAAAAAAAAGGACTATACCACGGTTTTACTATCTCTGTTACTCCAATCTGTTCCAGTCCTTCTCTTTTGGCCTGGCCATGAACACGGTGGTTAGATTATGTGAAACATGGCAGAGGCCCCGTCTCCCCTCGGCTGATGGACGAGATAACTGAGCGAGAGAGAGAGAGAGAGACAGAACGCGACGGCCGCACACCTTAAACCTGCACTCTGCATTATAGTGGCCAGACCAGGAGGTGCCGGATAGGTCTGGTTTTATTCCAGAGCAGGAATTTCAACCATCTGCTTTCAAATAACGATTTTATCTCAATGATTTTAGGCTGAAAGAAGAAAAAAAAAAGAAAAAATGCAAATCAGCCACCAAACGACCTGGTTAAAAATGCAGATCTCCAGAGAAGGTGTCTGGCGTGACACAAGGCTCTCAGACATGAAAGAGAATAAAACAATAACGTCTGGAAAGATGCAACAACCCCATATATCAAATCTCCATCATTTAAAATTGAAATATTTATTTCGATTTCTGGATCCAATTTTGTTTTCGTTCCGTGCATGTCTACATGTGTGCCGTAATATAAACCTGAGGCCGAGTGAAGGAATGTGGAGGCGACCTCTGACCCGTGTCTCCGGCCTGTGAGTCAGTGGTGCACTCGCACACGCTGGCTCCAGCATCACTGAACCATTTCCCCGTTATTGAGCCTGACCCCTGTCTAATAGCGGGCCAATTGATTTTTGTTCTCCCTCTAAGTGTTGCAGCTCTCTCTCACGTCCATCCACAGGAACAGGAAGTGTGTTAAAAGCACTCAGAGCGATGGCGTGAGCCGTGGAGCGGAGGCCTGAGGAGGTGGATCCACTTCTGTGGCCTCGGATCATGTGACGTTTGATTGACGCTCACTTCCCTTTACCTTGTTAAATCCTCTCTGTGAGGAAATGGCCAGTGTCCCATCGATAGCTTTTTCCACTCTGCCATTTTTGTTTGGCACGGCCTCTGTGACTCTAGACGTGAACATAAATGACGTCGTGAAAGCCGAGGAGAATCCTAAAAAAAAAAAAAGAGCTCGGCCTTGCACGCCCAGTTGCACAAGCAAGGTGGCCCGCCGCTGTCTTGTGTAGCAGGGCTCCGGCTCTGTGATTGGTCAGCCGGGTAAAAAAAAGGAGGCGGTCCTTCAGTTCCGCCCAGATGGCACTCGCTCGCTTTCAACACCTGAATGGGAAACAGGTGAGAGAGAGAGAGAGAGAGAGAGAGAGAGAGAGAGAGAGAGGGAGAGAGAGAGCCTCCTGCTCCTCCTGCTCCTCCTGCTCCTCCTGCTCCTCCTGCTCCTCCTGCTCCTCCTGCTCCTCCTGCTCCTCCTGCTCCTCCTGCTCCTCCTGCTCCTCCTGCTCCTCCTGCTCCTCCTGCTCCTCCTGCTCCTCCTGCTCCTCCTGCTCCTCCTGCTCCTCCTGCTCCTCCTGCTCCTCCTGCTCCTCCTGCTCCTCCTGCTCCTCCTGCTCCTCCTGCTCCTCCTGCTCCTCCTGCTCCTCCTGCTCCTCCTGCTCCTCCTGCTCCTCCTGCTCCTCCTGCTCCTCCTGCTCCTCCTGCTCCTCCTGCTCCTCCTGCTCCTCCTGCTCCTCCTGCTCCTCCTGCTCCTCCTGCTCCTCCTGCTCCTCCTGCTCCTCCTGCTCCTCCTGCTCCTCCTGCTCCTCCTGCTCCTCCTGCTCCTCCTGCTCCTCCTGCTCCTCCTGCTCCTCCTGCTCCTCCTGCTCCTCCTGCTCCTCCTGCTCCTCCTGCTCCTCCTGCTCCTCCTGCTCCTCCTGCTCCTCCTGCTCCTCCTGCTCCTCCTGCTCCTCCTGCTCCTCCTGCTCCTCCTGCTCCTCCTGCTCCTCCTGCTCCTCCTGCTCCTCCTGCTCCTCCTGCTCCTCCTGCTCCTCCTGCTCCTCCTGCTCCTCCTGCTCCTCCTGCTCCTCCTGCTCCTCCTGCTCCTCCTGCTCCTCCTGCTCCTCCTGCTCCTCCTGCTCCTCCTGCTCCTCCTGCTCCTCCTGCTCCTCCTGCTCCTCCTGCTCCTCCTGCTCCTCCTGCTCCTCCTGCTCCTCCTGCTCCTCCTGCTCCTCCTGCTCCTCCTGCTCCTCCTGCTCCTCCTGCTCCTCCTGCTCCTCCTGCTCCTCCTGCTCCTCCTGCTCCTCCTGCTCCTCCTGCTCCTCCTGCTCCTCCTGCTCCTCCTGCTCCTCCTGCTCCTCCTGCTCCTCCTGCTCCTCCTGCTCCTCCTGCTCCTCCTGCTCCTCCTGCTCCTCCTGCTCCTCCTGCTCCTCCTGCTCCTCCTGCTCCTCCTGCTCCTCCTGCTCCTCCTGCTCCTCCTGCTCCTCCTGCTCCTCCTGCTCCTCCTGCTCCTCCTGCTCCTCCTGCTCCTCCTGCTCCTCCTGCTCCTCCTGCTCCTCCTGCTCCTCCTGCTCCTCCTGCTCCTCCTGCTCCTCCTGCTCCTCCTGCTCCTCCTGCTCCTCCTGCTCCTCCTGCTCCTCCTGCTCCTCCTGCTCCTCCTGCTCCTCCTGCTCCTCCTGCTCCTCCTGCTCCTCCTGCTCCTCCTGCTCCTCCTGCTCCTCCTGCTCCTCCTGCTCCTCCTGCTCCTCCTGCTCCTCCTGCTCCTCCTGCTCCTCCTGCTCCTCCTGCTCCTCCTGCTCCTCCTGCTCCTCCTGCTCCTCCTGCTCCTCCTGCTCCTCCTGCTCCTCCTGCTCCTCCTGCTCCTCCTGCTCCTCCTGCTCCTCCTGCTCCTCCTGCTCCTCCTGCTCCTCCTGCTCCTCCTGCTCCTCCTGCTCCTCCTGCTCCTCCTGCTCCTCCTGCTCCTCCTGCTCCTCCTGCTCCTCCTGCTCCTCCTGCTCCTCCTGCTCCTCCTGCTCCTCCTGCTCCTCCTGCTCCTCCTGCTCCTCCTGCTCCTCCTGCTCCTCCTGCTCCTCCTGCTCCTCCTGCTCCTCCTGCTCCTCCTGCTCCTCCTGCTCCTCCTGCTCCTCCTGCTCCTCCTGCTCCTCCTGCTCCTCCTGCTCCTCCTGCTCCTCCTGCTCCTCCTGCTCCTCCTGCTCCTCCTGCTCCTCCTGCTCCTCCTGCTCCTCCTGCTCCTCCTGCTCCTCCTGCTCCTCCTGCTCCTCCTGCTCCTCCTGCTCCTCCTGCTCCTCCTGCTCCTCCTGCTCCTCCTGCTCCTCCTGCTCCTCCTGCTCCTCCTGCTCCTCCTGCTCCTCCTGCTCCTCCTGCTCCTCCTGCTCCTCCTGCTCCTCCTGCTCCTCCTGCTCCTCCTGCTCCTCCTGCTCCTCCTGCTCCTCCTGCTCCTCCTGCTCCTCCTGCTCCTCCTGCTCCTCCTGCTCCTCCTGCTCCTCCTGCTCCTCCTGCTCCTCCTGCTCCTCCTGCTCCTCCTGCTCCTCCTGCTCCTCCTGCTCCTCCTGCTCCTCCTGCTCCTCCTGCTCCTCCTGCTCCTCCTGCTCCTCCTGCTCCTCCTGCTCCTCCTGCTCCTCCTGCTCCTCCTGCTCCTCCTGCTCCTCCTGCTCCTCCTGCTCCTCCTGCTCCTCCTGCTCCTCCTGCTCCTCCTGCTCCTCCTGCTCCTCCTGCTCCTCCTGCTCCTCCTGCTCCTCCTGCTCCTCCTGCTCCTCCTGCTCCTCCTGCTCCTCCTGCTCCTCCTGCTCCTCCTGCTCCTCCTGCTCCTCCTCTCCAGCTGATGTGTTCTCTCTGACGAGATGTGTCTCCACCACCTTCCTCACTCTGGGCTCACGCAATCCAATCGAGCTCTGTGACACCAGACTCGGGGGATATATCGTGGATCAATAAAAAAAATACACACACATGGAGCACGAGAAGATGGAGAAGTAGCCAGGGCTGAAAGGACAAGTGGATTGTGGGAGGAAAAAAAAAACCCAACTGGAGCATGAAGAACTGTGGGAAAGGAGCTCCAGAAGGTTCCACACCCACACACACGAGTGTGTGTCCACCAAGAAAGTCCAAGGAAAAGCTAAAAAACAGAACCTAGAAACTTGTCAAACTATGTCAACCCACATGGATGTGTGTGTGTGTGTGTGTGTGTGTGTGTGTGTGTGTGCGTGTGTGTGCGTGTGTGTGTCTTGTCACAGCATCATCACAGGTGAAAGCAGGAAAACAGAAGTGAGACGAGGGTTGGGCATCGGACATGTTTGTCTATATACATTTGTGATTCTGTGTGTGTGTTTGTGTGTGCGTTTGTGCGTGTGCGTGTGTGTGTGTGAGTGCTGTAAACCCTGGTAAATGAGATATGGGCGGCGTGTCTTGGCAGGTGGTAATGGAAACCAGAAGGACTGGGCTCTCTTTCAGCTTTTCAAGGACAAAACAGAGATTAACGGCAGCGCACACACACACACGCACACGTGCACACACACGCGCGCGCACACACGTGCACGCACACGCACACACACGCGCGCACAGCCCCTGCCCCGCCCTCTTACTCTCTCCCAAATTAAAAAAATAAAAAATCACATCTGTGTGTGTGTGCGTGCGCGTGTGCGTGCGTGCGTGTGCGTGCACGTGTGTGCGCGTGTGCGTGCGTGTGCGTGCGTGTGCGTGCACGTGTGTGCGCGTGTGTGCGCGTGTGTGTGCGCGTGCGTGTGCGTGCGTGTGTGTGTGTGTGCGCGTGGGTCATTCACTGTCCCTCAGGCTGTGGCGTGATGCTCCATCCCGGTTGGCAACATTTGTCTCCTCCAATTTTGAGGTGTAATTGATTTGGATTTCATTTCATTGATGTCAGTTGCCCGAACGATACATCACATTAATGTCACGTTTAACTCTCTCTCTCTCTCTCGCCCACGCACACGCACGCACACACACACGTGGCCTGAGCACATCACACTTCCGGTGTAGCTCTTGATTTTTCACTTCAGAACAAAGAAAATGAAGCATATTTACTCTAGGATTGACTCTATTGACGTGATCAGCGTTCATCTCCACATTATCAGCCTTTTTCTTTTCCTCGCCGCCTCAACGTCTTCATTTCCGGCCCTCGCCCGGGTGCACCGAGCCAGCTGGAATCCATCGTCGTCGCAAAGGTTATTGTGGGCGGTCGAGTGGAGCCAGAGCATGAACACACGTGGTGGAGTGCGTCCACGCTCCCAACACGATGCTGTGGGCGACGCTCGCTGGACCGGGACACAGACTTGTCATCCTTG
The DNA here is from genome assembly GCA_016785305.1 of Colistium nudipinnis. Taxonomy (NCBI): domain Eukaryota; kingdom Metazoa; phylum Chordata; class Actinopteri; order Pleuronectiformes; family Rhombosoleidae; genus Colistium; species Colistium nudipinnis. Next base: position 208,287 of record JAFBJU010000531.1, on the reverse strand, counting down.
GTCCTAAGGAATGTTTCTTTTCCAGACTTATCTGGTTTTTCCCAAGACACCTTCGTCATCGGTGAAGATAATTATAGCTTGTAATAATTGAGGACAGTGTGTGGGATGGAACAGAGAAAAAGGATTTTCCTGGTGACACACACACACACAACAGAGCCTAGTGTACACGTTCCTATTTTGCTGTCATCATTTAGCAAAAATCATAGAATCCGAGTGAGTCCAAATTGTCAATTCAAAGTTTCAAAGTGAATGAAAACCCCAGCTGACTGGCGATGTGACTGGCGGGTCGCCGTTCCAATCACGGTTGCTCCTCCGATGATCCTCTCAGGATTAAAAATGGAGAGGCTTGAAACAAAAGTCTGGCAGAGTTTTTAAAGATTTGGAGGTGCGTCCAAATTCCGCTTGAAATAATCCTCTTACAAGTAAAAAAAAAAAGAAAAGAAATGTACATAGATTATTTTCTCTTTCTCATGACCATCACCTGTCGCAGGTGTGTGTGTGGGTCGCTAATCAATGAGAAATGTGTGTGCGTGCGCGTGTGTGGTCTCACTGCCGCCCTGAGAACAGAAGTATTGCTTTGTGTTTGAAATAAATCCTCAGTCTGCTGCTGGTTGTGCGTTTTGTCTCCTCTGGAGTTGTGTGTCCCTTTTCATCTGCACCTTTTTTTAAAGTTGGGACTCCGCCCCCTCCAGCTCCAGCGGCGCTGGTTGAGCTTTTTACTTTTGAGGGAGTGTTTCATTTATTATCATTGATCCAGGACTTTATGGTTTACTCTTGTGGTCTTCTTTCAGAGACAAGGGCTCCCACGCACACAAAGAGAGAAGAAAGTGCTGGTGCACCAAACGAACGCATCGCATGCGCATATTTGCGCACAGCAGCCACAACTCTGCCCTGCCCAGACGGCCACTGACTCTCCTATTTGCGCGTTTCACTTGGAAATAAAACACGTGTGCAAAAGGAGAGAAAAAAAAAGATACACTGGATCAAATCTTCCGAGTGGAGCCTCCACCCTCCGTCTGCTCCGTCACCGGCCTTCAGCTCCTCTCCGCCGGCCGGCGGAGGAGACTGAATTGACCTTTGGGGCCTTAATCTGTGCTGACAAGGCCTGGGGGTCAAACCACGGTACACGCACACGCTCCTGGAGTGAGTCTGAGGAGAGCTGAAGGATTCTGGGATTTTTCCAGAAAAAAAAAAACTCAAGAAAAGCTATGATGGCATTATTCTTCCATCACCGAGAGGATTTCACGAGCATGTAAATGTTTTGTAGGAGTTAAGAGAATATTAGAGGCAGCGCGATGAATAAAACATCTCTCATCTCTATGCTAAAGAAGCATGTTTGAAAATGTTTGAGTTCTTGTGCAGGACACACACACACACACACAAAAAAAAAAACCCTTTGGGTGTGAATGATCATTTAAGTTTCAGCTTCTGCTCTCTGTAAGGTCAGAAATTAATTATTCATACAAAGCTGCAAATGCTTTCTCACACACGCGTCATTTGTGCATTTTGATTTGGTTTGAATTGTGATTTAGAATATGCAACATTTCTTTAATTTGTTATTAATGATCATGGCGCTTTCCATATGAAAAGATTCAAATGCACGTGTTGGTATGTATAGAAATTATAAATATGTATGTATATATGAACAATATGTATATATACATATTTAATACTTTTGCTGACTGCTATAGAACTGTGGCTGACCACGTTTGGCATCTCATAATGACTTCTTCCAGCTGGATGACTCTGGTGGGAACTTTGTGTTATTAGTGTGGTGTCTGCACACACACACACACACACACCCTTCATAGAGTGATTACCGTGTTGATTATAAATACACTTTAAATCACATATGAGGTGTATTCAAGCACACACTGAACCACACTCATCACTGCACACATGCTGATGATGAGCCAGATAATGATGCACGCGTTAATAAAGGTGTGTGTTGGATTTCACAGGGTCGTATTATTATGATATTATATGATGTTATTATTAGGACCCTTCGCGCTCGTCAGAAATCTCGGGGAGATTACGTCTACTGGTTTGTGAACACACGCTCTGTGTAATTACACACATCCCTCACAGGTCCACGGGGAGCAGGGGGAGAAGATGAAGGACAGGAAACATGTCATCATATTGAACCTTAATTCATTGTCGCTGCTTTTAATAGTGTCTCAGAGAATTTTGAAAAGCACTATACAAATAAAATGTATTATTATTATTATTATTATTATTATTATTGTTATTGTTATTATTATTGTTATTATATTATTATTATTATTATTATTATTATTATTATTGTTATTAGTAGTAGTAGTAGTATTATTATTATTATTATTATTATTATTATTATTGTTATTAGTAGTAGTAGTAGTATTATTATTATTATTATTATTATTATTATTATTGTTATTAGTAGTAGTAGTAGTATTATTATTATTATTATTATTATTATTATTATTGTTATTAGTAGTAGTAGTAGTATTATTATTATTATTATTATTATTATTATTATTGTTATTAGTAGTAGTAGTAGTATTATTATTATTATTATTATTATTATTATTATTGTTATTAGTAGTAGTAGTAGTATTATTATTATTATTATTATTATTATTATTATTGTTATTAGTAGTAGTAGTAGTATTATTATTATTATTATTATTATTATTATTATTATTATTATTATTATTATTATTAGTAGTAGTAGTAGTAGTAGTAGTAGTAGTAGTAGTATTAGTATTATGCTGCTGCTGCTGCTGCGACTCCAGAGAGTTTAATGAGTCTGACATCAGGGTGATGAGCACATTGGATGCTCGGATTTTAGTTCAGCTGGTTCCGTCTTAATTGTGCGTAATTATCGCACTTTGAGGGAAATTCGATGAAGCAGTGTGTTTAAAAGCATAATTATCAAACATCTGCAGCCCACTTGAAAATAGAGAGGTACATTTATGTATATAACGCACATGCAGATTGGTTCACTTCTCCTCCACAGGCAAGATTCTCCAGTCGGGGCTGAATCAGAGAGAGATTTGATTTGATTTCTTTGTGCCTGATGACAGGAGGAGCGCGATGGAGAGGTGGAGGTGGTGTGAGGATGAGGAGGAGTGTTAATGAGAGGAAGGCGGGATTCGCGTCTGAGAGTTTGAGTGAATCCTGAGCCGTGGTGCTGTTCTCTGATAAATGATATTGGATTTTTCCTTTCTATCTAATCCGGCCTAATCCAGACGCGGTGAAAGACTCGCAGCCCGTTCAACGGATTCTATTTACGGCCCTTTGTGAAACGCTGCGTTGCAGCTTATGGAAAACTTGTTGAACGATTGACAGCGAGACCTATTTATCCATCTCAGGCCTGAAACCGGCTCAAACATCACTGGCCTGGCTCTTGAAAGGCAGCGTGAGAGGCAATTTGCAGAAGCGGCTAAAAATAAAGAGTCCGATAGGGCAGAGGTTCAAAAAAACAAGCCATGGCCACAATCCCACTCGTCCGCAATGGGCGCCCATTGGGGAGCGGGTCCATTTCTATGTTCTCGGCACATTCGTATGCCTCAGTGGACATAAAGCCGACATGGGCCACAGGGAAGTCCACACACACACACACACACACAACATGAAGTAGGGCCATGGTTTTTAATGAGGAGCAGGGAATCCTATTAGGGAGATAAGATGGACGCCCCTCTCATAAAACAGCGTCCCTGAAGAGCTCTTTGCGAGTGCCGTTCATATTATTACCCAGAGCCGGAGAGGGCCCCGCAGAATTACCCATGAGGCCCCAGCAGGTACCGACCCAGCCGCCCAGGTCCGGTGTCTCTCGCTCGCTCTCCTTTAATTCAACCTTTTAGCGGAGTTTCCTCGGCTCCTGCGCTCCCAATTTTTCGGGGGAGCTTCATTCTTTTTTTATTGGATCGCGAAAAAGACTGAGGAGGGGAGAGGGGACGTGATATAACGTTACACATATGAACCGCACTGTGTTACATCCATTTAGGATACACACGCGTCAGGCTTGGTCCCAAGCAGAATATAGAATATGTCATTTTACGGAACAAATGGAAAAGGTCTCAGTCCAGGTTGCAGATTTAAAAAGTCAGAGCAAGGTGCCCCCTGTGTGTGTGTGTGTGTGTGAAAGAAAAAAAGCATCATGGAACAACAAGCTTACTAAACCAAAATGGAATCAGGATCAGATGACACAGATATAGCTGTGGTGGGATTTCATCCGGGAAACAATCATCCTCAGATGGGCAGATCTGCGCCCATAATCCTCCCATATATAATATATATACATAGAAGTATAATTCTACAAGTTATTACTCCTCACGACATCCATCACACAACGTTAACTTATCGCTGATTGTTCCTTGTGGGCCCGTTCAGAAGATTCGGTTTTCACCGATGACACGTCTACATTTATTTAATTCCATTTCAATTTAAAATCATGGAGGACTTGGAGCAGAACCCAATTTGCATGAACCAGAGATAAAGGACGAAAAAAAGTATTTGCTTGTATAAATAAAAGTAAAGAAGCTCATACAGGGGAAAAGGTAAAAGCAAGAAAATGAGTGTGGACACAAAAGATTGAAAAAAAAAGAGGCTCAGTCCACCACAGAGATGAAGAAGAAATGGCTTTTTATACAGGAGACAGGTGGAGACAATCAGGGGCGGGGCTAACTCTGACGAGGGCGGGAAAAGACCACAAAGGCAGGAAGTGAAGGAATCTGAAATGAGAAAACAAGAAGTACAGAATTAGGAAATGACAAAGTGAGTGACAGGACATGAATACATATGAATAAATAACAAACTTGATTGACAACAACAATGCTCGTCAACATTTTCAACAAGAATCAAAAAAGATCCGATGCTTGATGGTTGGCACAGTCCCCCTCCATTCATAGGGCCAGAAATATTGAGACATACCATTATGATTGTTGGTTCTATAAAAATTAAATTAAATTAAATTAAATTAAATTAAATTAAATTAAATTAAATTAAATTAAATTAAATTAAATTAAATTAAATTAAATTAAATTAAATTAAATTAAATTAAATTAAATTAAATTAAATTAAATTAAAATTAAATTAAATTTAATAAAATACATGAAGTTAAATCAAATCAAAATAAATTAAATTAAATAAAATAACAGAATAGAGAAGCCTGCTGGATTTCGTTGGCTGGAGAGAGAGAGAGCTGGGATGACTCTTGTGAAGGATTCTCCTCTCATACTTTGTGGGGCACATCATCTCAAAGGTTTTTCTTCTTCATTTAATCGACTCTATCCTGATCAGCATTCAGAGTTTGGACGAGAGAAGAGTGAAAAAACATGTATACGGTAAAAAAACCTGAAATGTTCTCACTCTCTCGCTGGTAGAAAATGACTTTCACTCAAACACACAGCAGAAATGACATCAATCTGCTTAATAAAATGCCTTTTTGATGGACGACAGGTAAATATAATCCAGTTGTTATGACCCCTGACTCTCAGGATTTACTTGTTGACCACAGATATCTGATTCTGTGGCTCCACCATCAAATGATGAGCTGCCATGAAACTGAGTGAGCATGTGCATACATCCCCAGTTCACACACGCAACACGCAGCCGCACAGGAATCAATTCTTTTTATTTCCCTGGACGCAGAATCGAGCTGGACAGGAAGTGGCTGTAAAATGGCCACTTTGTTGTTATATGAAGCCTGGAGATGAAGCTCCGCCATCTCTGCCCAGGGGGGGGCATCAAAACCAGAGTGTCTGCTCCCACACATCTGGCTCACACTGTGTTGAGGAGCCATCTCCATGCTCCCAACTCACTGTGTGTGTGTGTGTGTATGCGGATACAGAAGTGTTTGCGCCCGGAGGTTCTTTAAATCCACTCCATGTCACTCCCTCAGTAGACTGTGAAATAAAAACGGAAAATTCACGATTGAGATGTTACTGAGGTCTTCAGTGAGGAGCCAGATATGTTTTTTTTAAGGTTCTGTAGTGGAGGAGCATAATGAAAAAAAAGGAACTGTTCGATAAGAATGACCTTTTTTTTTTGTTTTGTTCTGCAGGTAAAATCATTTAATAGTTTTATTAGATAAACACACAAAAAAAATTAAATACACACAATTTATTGTCAGTCCTCCACCCAAGCAATCTAAGTTGTCAGCGACATTTTCTTTTTCTTGAAAGGTGCCAGGTTATCATTCTTATGGTTGCCTAGCAACACCGACACAGATTTACCTGCCCATCGAACCAGACTTTAAGGTGGACCTGTATTCAGTCCACCACTCACGTCAGTCGCGGCTGCTCTTGATAAACTCTTTTGCAATATAAACCCAGATGGACATATTGGTGGATTATTGATTTATTGGCGCGTCTCCGTTGAAACCATATGTTTTTTTTTCTCAGTGGCTCGGCAAAATCCCACATCTTGAAATTATTTTGGCGCGGTAACACTGATGTAACGTAATGTGGCCCCAGGTGTGTGTGTGTGTGTGTGTGTGTTTATAGTGCGTTTCGGGCCAAGCGGCTCAGCCAATCGCAATCAAGCACCTCCCGAACACAGGCACTCGCCCTGAGAGAAATCTTCCGCGCGAGGTCACGGAAACGGCCTTGAAACACGCAGGGGCAAATTCTCATTTGATCGATGGCGGCGCCGCGCAGCGCCCCGGGCATCACCCCGGCCACTTCCTCAGCAGGACTCTCCGGGGCCGAGTTGCAGAGGCCGGGGCCTGACCAGATTAAGCAGAGAAGAGCACGCTGGGTAACGGGCGCTCCCATCACTGAGACAACCTGGCCCTCTGCACGCTTGGCCGGAGCCGAGTCTGGAGCACCTACTGTGTTTAAGCATATTATCATCATTCACCGGCAATATGGGACAATGGGATCCAGATACAGATGGGGAGCAGTTAGTGTGTGTGTGTGTGTGTGTGGTGGTGGTGGGGGGGGAACAGGGGTTCAACTGGGTATGTGTTGCTCTCTGTGTTGATAGAGAGGAGAAGCAGAGTTGAATAGAAATTGGACTTAAATCACAGAGGGAAAACAAAGTCTAATCTGCAGAAACATCAATTCTTAATAAACCGGCAACAGAGGAAGAAGAGTTTCTTCTGGAAGCATGTTTTAGCCCGTACTTATTCAGGAGATCGTGTTAGTGTCCGTATGATGGAGGGTCATAGCGAAGAATTCTTCCAAAAAAAAAAAACAGTCCCCTGAAATATTAAGGCAGTGAAGCCCCTTTAAAAAAATAATAAATCTTGATGTTGTTGTGGTACCGAGACCAAGCGAGTATTAATCATAATATGACTCTGCAGGTGAAAAGACCAAAAAAATGCAAAACAATTCATTAACAGATTGAATGAATAATTATTAATCGTAGATATCCAAAATGGGAACGTCAACAATTTCACGACTATTACTGAATTTATAAATCCGATTTTTTGGACTTTATTTGACCAATTAGTGAACGTGAAGAAGAAAAAAATCAATCAATTCATGGCTATCATCACGACACATCTTCCATTTCCTCCCGAGTTTCCTAAATTCTCTCCTCGCGTCTTCTCCGCCTCCTGACAACACGGAGCACTTGGCTCCCGTGCTCCAGCCTCAGGAGAATTATAACTCTCCACCCTGGCCTCCCTCCTCCCCTCTCCTCCTCCCCGGGGGAGCCGTTCTCCTCCTTAGCCTTGACCCCACAGCACCGCGCCAGATATAAATCCCAGTTTGCGCTGGTTCGCTCCCAGCTCTGTGTGTGTGTGTGTGTGTGGTGAGCCCTCATCAGCTGTAATGAATGTGTGTTCGAGAGGTAGCACGAGGTCTTTGTGGTGAGGTGGATCATCACAGTGGCTTTCTGAACATGAGGATTTGAGATATATATAGATATATAGACACAGGCGGCATATTTTCATCATTGCAGCCAGCTGAACATGCTATCTTCTGTCTATTACACCAGCGCATTCTCATCCGGGAGGAAAAGGGAGTGAACATAAAGCGGTGTCATGGAATAAAAAGGGCGTTAATAGACTTTTAATTAGCATTCTAATTCGCCTCCTTTTACAAAAACAGCATGTTGCCAATCCTGGCACGAAACGAATCCATCAGGAGTGTGAAAAGCAGGACGACCAGGCTGAGGGACAGTTTTTACCCCTCGGCCATCAGACTACTTAACACCTCACACTCTTTCCCTTACCCACCCATCCCCCTCCCCCACTGACAATGACTCTACCTCTTCTTCTGCACAGCCAGTGATGTTTAGTTGCACTGGTGTTGCTCCCTTGCACATTTTTGGAGCACACACCCAAACTCACTGGCACACAACTTCTTATGGACACTTTTCCACCTTCTCCGTATTTTTTTGTATATTTTATTTTTTTATTCTTATATACTTTATATTTAACTCCTTTTTTTTTTTCTATTTCTTAATTTATTATTATAATTTTTTTAATGCTTGGTGTTTGGAGAGGAAGGCAAAAAAGAATTTCATTGTACAATGTGCACATGACCAATAAATGCTTGAACACAACACCGGCGTAATATCCAAACGCATTATCAGCCATGGTGTTTTTCTCCTTCACAATGGACCATCAGCGCACCGTGCTTTTAGATAAAAAAAAAACAAACAAAAACAAATGGCCGGTTAAACAATGGGCTTTTCATTGCTGAAACCGTTTTGTCGGTGACACAGAAAACAAGGGACGGAGTCGGGCTGGTGTTCATTTTCTTTTAAGCATCGATTGAAATCAATTCACAGAATTGCCTCGTCACAGTGAGAGGAGAACGGCTCCCAGTTCCACGCCGTGCTACTTCACCGGGAGGAAATCCACACAATTCACGATAACTCCAAATATATTAAGGTGGTAAAAAAAAAAAAAAAAAAAAAAAAAGGAAACGTACGTGTGATGCATTAATGCGAAATCGTCTCTTCAGTGGGATTCGGGTGGCTCGCATCTCCACACAGCCAACACACTGCTGCAAGCTAAAGGAGTAGCAGAGGAGAAATGAAACCCAGGGAGGAAGTGATGACACACAGCGGAGTGTGTGTCTGTGTGTGTGTGTGTGTATGTGTGTGTGAAATGTGATGTATTTATGTGCATATGGGGAAAGTGAAATGGCCTGCAGCTCCATGCTATCCTCCTGAGCCCAGACGGCTGAGGAAAACCTCAAAATGACAATTCGGTCTCACTAGGCAAAGTGCGTGTCTGTTAGTGTGTTTGCCTGTGTGTGTGTGTGCGCGCGTGTGTGTGTGTGCTCTTGGCATAGTCAATATGTTATGGAGCTTCACTGGCTGCAGGCAAGTACACTCGGGTGCAGTATGTGAGGTGAATGCTGGAGGGATTCAATTTGGGAGGGGTTAGTGTGTGTGTGTGTGTATGTTTGTGTGTGTGTGTTTTTTTTTATAACACAACATTACGAAGGAATCCCCCAGCTCAGGAGGGTTCACAACATCTATGGCATGAGTCCTTCGACAATCTGCTCGAGGAAACCTTCCCTTAGCTCAGCGAGCCGAATCCAGAATCCATTAGCCACATATTACTGAGATTGTAGCCGGTGTGATTTCCAGGATTTATGGTGGGACGCATCTCTGACCTTTGCCCTTCACACAGAAGTAGCGTTTGTGGATGTGGATGTGCACTGGTTATATACCGATCCAGAAAAAAATCCACTTTCCACGTTCTGATCTCCACCTGAAGCCGCGACCGTTCAGCCAGACATCATCCTGACAGCTGCTCTCAATCATGCCATTTATAAGAAATATCTCTCTATATATATAAAGAGAGAGAGAGAAAATCTGCCAGAGGAGAACGCAGCGTATATTTTGCTCTCTCAGGAACACTTGTAAGCCCTCGGAGCTCACTGAGTGGCACAACCAATCCATTCCACAGCCATTAAATGAATTGAAATATGCTGATATGAGGTGCTCTGCATGCAATTTGCAGTATAAAAATATTTGGGCCTAGCCTATTTTTTTTTACTATCCATAAGCTAGGCCTGTGTAACTCCATTAGAGGTGCAGGATGTCATTCAAAAAGAAAAAAAAATGGCAGAATTCCAGATGGAAAATATGTATGCAAGGTTCGCAGCTGAACTGAGGAGAACATCTTCATTTCTTTAAGAATCAAAAAATATATATTCCATGCGAATGAGCTAGAATTATATAAAGTATATAACATCCATATGTGGTTTTCACACATTTATAGTTGTCTTTCTGCATCTCATACATCAAATGAGAAAGGAATGTCCACACACACACACACACACACACATCCAGAGTGTAATCCAAATACAAACACTGCCTACAGACTCATGTAGACATGGTTGGGGAGTCTGAACACAAGTGTGCGCATGAATGTGTGTGTGTGAAAACGAGAGCTCTTCACAGGGCCACAGGCACCTGTCTCACACTGTTCAGGAAGCCTGCCAAGGGAGTGTGCGGGTGTGTGTGTGTGTGTGTGTGTGTGTGTGTGTGTGTGCGATGGGTTTTGTTGGCTCTGCAGACTCCAGAGTGAGAGAAAAGTTTGGATCTCCATTTTGATGCTCTGCCATTCAATGTGTGTGTTTGTTCATTACCCCTTTATTGTCACTGTGGGGCTTGTTACTGTGTGTGTGTGTGGGTGTGTGTGTGTGTGTGTGTGGCTGTGTGTGGGGGGGGAGATAGTGTGGTGGAAGAAGAGATTAATAACATCTCCATTATGTTTTGTCCTCCCATCATTGTATTTGTCAAACACACTGTAATCTTTGATTTCCTGCTATTATGCAAATGAGGTGAATGAAAGGAGGCAAGCAGTGGAACACACACACACACACACACACACACATCTATAAATCTCTGCAGGTGTTCAATAATAATTGTGTGGCTTAAAAGAAAAAAGGACTACACACACTATTGCTACACAAAAGTGTAATGACAACGTTTTAACATACCATCTTGCAAAACAATCGTTTTGAATTTATGACGGAGGAGCATTGATGATTGACACATGCAACAAGCCCCGCCTCCTGCAGCTCAGAACTGAACCAAAACTATACCCTTGTGAGGTCATGAATAAAAACCCGACACTGCGCGTGTCCTCCAGGGTCCTGCGTTGTGTAATCTTTAGGCTGGTGGTCTTTGTTCCTGTGGCTCCGCCCCCTCAGCCATCCGTCAGTGTCTTTACTCACGTCTTCGAATCTCCTCCCGCCTGTCCTCTCCATCGTTCATCGGGAATGACTCTGATGCCCCTCATTAGCAGATAACTATAATGTCCTGCAGTTGACAGTGCTGCTGTGTTATCACCCCCCCTCCCGCCCCCTCACGGCGCCCCCCCCCCTCCCCCCCCGCCTCGCTCAACTAATTATCATCTATATGTGAGATGTATGTATCTCTATTTTTGCAGCAAGAGCCTTTTAAAGCTCTTCTGCCCCCTCCTCCTCCTCCTCCCCCTTTCCCTCATCCATCCTCTCGGCATGTAATATGGAGATGAAACAGAAAATAATGTATTGCTGAATATTAATTAAAGATCTCCATGTTATCGTCTCAGACTGCCAGCGGTGGAGTAATTACAATGATTGCATGCGTGTAATCAGAGAAACAAGAGGTATATATATATATATGGGTCCACCAATCAGCCGCCACTGGTTTCATGGCCCACACCCATAAATCTGCAGTGGGCTGTGTGTGCTACCCATGATGCAACGGTGTTTGTGTGATGGCTTATTGTAACTAAACGACATTCACGACTGGTTTCAAAAAAACAAAACATGTCAATAAAAAAAAATTCTGACCTTTCAGAAAATCAGGGTCGGAAGACAATTCCAGAATGAAATCCCAAAATACTGTTCAAAACGAAAGATTAAAAAGCGTCTACTCAGAGCACTTTACCCTACATGTCACATTCATCCATTCACTCAGAGCTGGAGCCAACCAGCATCATCGTCTTCTGGCCCAAGGACACTTTCACATGCAGACCAACAAATCTCCATCTGAGGTCACCTCCAGACTCTCTGTCTGCAGAATAATGTCCTTGCGTCTCTATTCAGTGTCTGCAAACGATGATAATCATTTTTTTCAAGAAATGGTGCCGCAACAATGATCACACGTGTGTGATCCATTTATATAAAAAGAATTGATATATAATAAATAGAAAGATCTATCTCTCTCTCTCTATATATATATTTATATCTGTTTTTGAAGCTCTGTTTTTGAAGGCATTTGGATTTATTGTAAAGGCATATTTGGGCCGATACTGAAAAGTTCTGATGTCCGAAAAAAACAAACTTGCATGCTTCAATATTATAATTGCAAACTGTCTCAAATCTTTCCCTCCATCAACAACATTTCCCCGGGATAGTTAATCAAATGTATAATTTCTTGCATACAGATGGCCTCCTTGTTAGCTTTCAATCAGGTTGTGTCCACAGCCTGTAACTGCTCCCACAAAGATGTTTTAATAACCTTTGCTCAGATAATGACTCAGGGACTCTCAGAAGAACCGGCGCTCGGGTAGTTCCATCCACAGTGAGAAGGCATTTCTTATATATTTTCAGCAATGCTGGAGTTACAAAAACAAAATGACACTTGTAGTCCCGAGAGCAAGGGTTCTTGTAGTTTTTTTTTTACTTTACATGCTTCCTGTCAGAAACCTTCTCATTAGGTTAGTAATCACAGCTCTATGCTGATGACACCCAGAACTATCTACAGCAATTCATTTGGTGTTTTTTTTGTTTGTGGTGGCCTCTGTATTATTTATCCCTGACGTTTATTTGCCCCACTGTCTCATTCTTTGTGTTTGACCTTTATGTTGTCAGGATGTTGTGTCAGTTACTGCATGCTGCTTCTTTGTTGCACTTGTATGGATTGATGGATGGATTTGAACTCTGGTTTCTGACTCTTCGTTTGAGCCGCTGCTTTCTTTTTGTGTTTAGTCAATCTCTGAACCTCCTGGTTCTGCTCCAGCTCCCCCACGTGGGCCCTCTCCTGTGTTCAGTCGTGACCATTTTGACAACTTGGCATACGTCATGAATCTGTTTTTATTTACGAAGGGACCCGATGGCAGTTCCAAAATGGTCACGCTTCACCAAGCTGTCTTTTCTCCTGGCGTGCTGACATGTCATGCAACTGTCCACCCTTGTGTGTCGAAAACTGTCAAAAGGGAGTAGAACACAACTGGTCAGCAACGTGACCCTGATTTCTGCACCAGGATAGCTGTAGCTTTTACCCACTTTTCGAGAAAAACACTTTGTTCAGATTTGTCCTTGGTGTTAACTTTTATCCCCGGAAAGAAAAATGCTGCCGATTGTTTTTGAAGTGATTTAGTATAACAGAAAAATTGGCTCATGGATTTTAAAATATTAAACACACATTCCTTATGAAACGGCACCATTTCAACCTCTGCATCATTGGGACTTTAGATCAGATTTTTTCACAAGCTGTCCCAGCACATTCTCCTGTGTTTCTTTTTTTTTTACCCTTCAGCTCCTGTTTTCCTTTGTAAAATGTTTTTATTTATATATTTTTTACCATCCCTAAGAACATTTAAATCAAAAACACATTTCAGGAAATGCAGCAAAAACACATCATTCTTTTTAACAGTAATGAAATCATTAATACCCAGATATTGAATTAACCAAACCCACGGACACACACAAACTGACGTGACTGAGGTTAACTCGCTCGTTAACACACAGTTGCATGGAAGCAGCACAGACGTCAACACAGCTGCATTAACAAGTGTGTGTGTCGCATGTAAATGTGCAACGCGGTTTATCTATTTATTTATCATCTAGCTCACAGAGGTTCTTCAAAGTTTTTCGAGAAAGCAGCCGATACATTCTACTCATTTGCTTTGAAATAGAAGGTCATTCCAATGTGGAGGTGAAATTATGCTTGATGATCCAGTTTTGCCTATTAACAGAGTAATTCATCCCTTTCGCAGTGTAATCTGCTGTTTTCTGGGCGTGATTGGTGGAGGTGATGCAGGGGCCGAGGAGGCAGCTGTTACCCAGAAGCCCTTTGGGTCCGCTGGAAAACAAACTCTCCGCTTCCTCCTTCGCAGTTTCCTTAATCATTGCTCGTTCACTGGGAGACGTGCGAGTGGGAAGTTCAGTCTGTGCACTCGTTCTTCATTTTCCAATGCGAGTCATGATGCACAAAACGAGTGGGAAGCGAGGAGGTTTTCAGATATTACTCTGACCCAAGATAAATAAAATGGCCTCTCATATTGAATATTCTCCATCATCATTGCTCCTCTGTCTCACTAAAACAGTTTTTGTTCAATTCAAGGCCACTCAATGATAACTCAATTTATTGGCAATGACCGCAATACGAAACAAAGGCACAACTCCTCACACAATTCAGAAGCTGTGGTTTGAATTGACCCAAAAAAGGTGCAAAGGTACAAAGTGGATAGACAGATCTAGAAAAAAAAACAGCACACAACACACAAGGACCAATCTCTGAGCAAAAAGCACAAGGGAAACAGATGAACTGAACACACACCGGTTTATATAAACACTGGGAGGAGACGAGGCAACTGGAAACAGGTGAGACTCATCAGGTAATCAACAGGAACACCTGTGAGGGCAGAGCATCACACGGGAGACTGAAATGTGGAGATTTTGCAGCATGAATTGATTAAAAAGCTGCACATCTCCAGGATATCTGGACAAAGAGCAGCTGTAATTCTTGTTTAGGAATATATATATATATACAGTATATATACAGTATATATATAGTAAAGATGACTTCAAATGAAAAACGAAGTATTCAGTGGGGATTTCTCTTCTTCTCTTTAAATGCCTCAATTATATTGACTGATAAAATGCAGGGCGAGGGACATATAGTTCCAGTCTTCCAGGTAATACAATCTGGTGATCAATAATGTCCAAAGCAGAACCAGCTGCAGGACCCGGATGGATCCAGAGTGAATCTATTGTCTGACGCCATGAGAAGGTCGTTGGTTTCACATTATTGGTTTGTAACAGCATTTTCAAGTATTTGGTCTATTGTTGGCGAAAGGATTTGGAGGTTTAATTACCGCAACCTAAAATATGCTGGTATAATCTGAATTAACATGGAACTAGAATACAAACTATACTATAATACAATACTTCAATCAACAACAAAGCAAGGGCTTAGGGTTTAGGGTTTAGGGTTTAGGGTTTAGGGTTTAGGGTTTAGGGTTTAGGGTTTAGGGTTTAGGGTTTAGGGTTTAGGGTTTAGGGTTTAGGGTTGGGGCTAGGGTTAGCATTAGGGTTGGTTAGGGTTAATGGTTCAGGTGGTTCTGGTGGTTCTGGTGGTCTGATGGTTCTGATGGTTCTGGTGGTTCTGGTTATTCAATGGTTCTGATGGTTCTGCTGGTTGGTGGTTCTGATGGTTCTGGGGGTTTTGGTTGTTCTTGTTGTTCCGATTATTCCGGTGGTTCCGAGTGTTCTGGTGGTTACGATGGTTCTGGTGATTCTGATGGTCCTGGTTGTTCTGATGGTTCCGGTTGTTCCGGTGGTTCCGGTGGTTCTGATGGTTCTGATGGTTCTGGTGTTTCGGTGGTTCTGATGGTTCTGATGGTTCTGATGGTTCTGGTGTTTCAGTGGTTCTGATGGTTGTGATCTGGTCATTCTGTAGGTAGGATAACACAACTAAGTGCAGTATCACCATCAAGTGGGTGGTGATCACTGATTTTGCCATTTCATCTGAATGGCAGTTAATGTGTAAAATAATTGAGGACCACACCGCCAGAATACTGGTCTCTGTAAGAAATGTATTCCTACGGATTTGATTGTAATAAACGTCCAGTGCATTGAGCAAAATTTGTTTCATAATATTGCGTGAGGTGTTTTCTGACCAAAATGACACTTTTCGGGGAGTGTCCAAATAAATAAATGTTTTTACCATCTTATAAGGACCACCCTAATGCTCATAGATAAATAATGGAAACAGGTTGTGGCATAAACAAGACACTTGCACCACAGACTCCAAAATCGGATATTCTACCTCTCCTCCTCCTCGTCTTCTCGTTTTTTTCATCCCTCTGTTGTTGTTGCTTATAGCAGCTGGAAAACAACTTTTAAAGGTGCATTTCCCCCACCTTCATTGTCATGACATCCTCTCCTAATGCCTCTTCTCACCACTCGGTTGAGTTTAAGAGCTGGCCTCCTGCCACGATCAGATTAGATTAGATTGGATTCATTAACATTGCCTTTGAACTGTGATTGAGATCCCCTTCACTGTGTGTGTGTGTGAGTGCACGGGCTGCTTTTTTATTTTAGACTCAAAGCACTTTATGCTAATATACCAGTCAAATTCGACCTTTTAAGAAAACGTTACTATGTCACATATAGGTCTGGGGTCTGAACCACATTCCGCTGGACTCCTTATCCAGATGTCAACACCTGGCTGCAGGATATATTTTTTCCACACTGGCCCAAAACGTGAAGTATTATAATAAATAAAGAAATAAATGCTCCACTTGCTCCTCAGTATTTATCCTGGCGGGATTATTCGGGATTATTCGGGGGGGGGGGGGGGACTCACCAAGGCCCCATTATTTTCCAGGACTGATGAGGTGGTAACATTTTGATCATATCATCGCTTCATTTCTTCCAACTGTTCGGAAAATAAAATAAAAAAATCCTCCAATTGCTTGGTAATCATTACAGTTAAATTAGCCTGAGAGAGAGAGAGAGAGAGATTAGAGCAGTTTCTCTGTAAACGCTCCACTCTGCGGAGTACCGGGGGCCATTTCACCTAAATGCAGTTAATTTGCGCTCTGCAGCTAAGCCGCCGGCTGCATGGCGTCGGCGCAAAGAAAAGAGTCCAGCAGCAACACAAAGAAGCTCATGGCGCCCCCATTGTTCTTCCTGCACCGTAAAACCTAATCCCCCTTCCGTCTCAATCCGGAGCGACGAGGTGGAGAGGAAGAGTTGAGCTCGCGCACGAGAAGATGGAACGTTTTCTGGCTACAGGAGGAGGAAGAGAGTGTCGATAATGAAATGCTTCACAAGCCCCTCCACCCTCCTCCACCCTCGTCAGTTCCCATTCAAATTCTGCAGCTGTCAGTTCAGTTCCCCCCTCCCTCCCCTCCTCCGTCTGTCAATCTCTTTTTCCACTTCATAAAATGCAGAGTCAGTATATTTCTCTAATAAAGAGCGAGACATCTGACCTTCGTCAGAAATAAAGTCTTTTGCAGATTTTTTTTTTACGGCCCCTCGAAAGGTTTGACGATGCAGCTCGCGAACTATTCCTCTCTTTTTCAAATGATTTGATTTCATTCTTTTCCCCTCCGTCTATTTCTGTGGCTTTTATATTCAAAGGTAAACAATGTTTTTTTTTTATCCTGATGATGATTCAATCTGGCGTCATTTGAAAAAAATACAAAAAAACATACAGCGTATAAAATACCCTCAAACAATTGAAAAAACTGAAAAAAAACGCACATTTTCTCACCACAGAAGGATTGCATTTCACGATCAAATAAAAAGACATATAAATGAAAGTTGAGTTTTGTATTCACGTATTTCCTACCACAGTAGTTTCCTCTGGGCTCTCCGGCCTAATGGGAGCAGTGATGATATGAGCCCACACGTCATCCTTCTACCCGCTGGCTCTGGAGGTGCCGTCCAGAAAAAAAAACAAAAACAATACCGGCTTTGTGGATAATTGGTGAAAAACTTCCCTGAAGGGAAACCTGGTCTCATTAGCGGAGGCCACTCTCTCTCTCTGTGGACGGAGCGGCTCCAAGCCGAGAGCAGGAGTCACAGTCTTCTATTAGTGGAGCCGCTCACCCCCAAAAGACCCTCCGCCCCCAAACAGCTCAATGAATAAAATCAAACGTATAAAAAAAAAGGCAACGGCTCCAGTAGAAATCTAACCACAATTAGGGCAACGACCACATGAGAGGCTTCAACACATATCCAACGCGCCTCTTTGATCACGGTGTGTGTGTGTGTGTGTGTGTGTGTGTGTGTGTGTGTTCCTGGTGAATTGGACACCAGCACTCAGAATAGAAGCAGAAACATGACAACAAGGCCTTGATTACGGGGCATAATGGATTGTGTGGATTTTGGGGGGGAGGGGCCTGGTCTCTGTGGAGAGATGCCGAAATATAAGCAGCAGATTCTGAAATCGGAATAAATGATCAATGAATAATTGATCATTTGATGGTGTTGGATGCTCGTCCTACTGTAACGCAAATTCAGCAGAGGCGGTGACGCAACAAACGTCATTCTGTGTTCAACATTTTAAAAATGGACTCTCTCACGGGGGGAGAGATTAGTTGGATTAAAAAAAGAAACTTACGCTGCTGCTGCTGCTATAAAAACCAAAAAAAAGAAGAAGAGAAAGTTTTCACCCACAGGAGAATTGTTGATTCCTGCACAGAGATGACAAGCTGAGAGCAGCTGGCCCGGCCCAAAGGTCAGAGAGCGGCAGCATTCCAATTCGCTTTCACCGCGCAGTGTGTGGGCTGCACGCATGTGCACGCAAACATCCTTTTAGATTTCGGATGTACGTGTTATCGCACACACGCACCAACATACCTCTCAGTGAGAAGGTGTGGTGAGGGATGTTGAGGAAGGAGTGTTGATGAGTCTTGGCGTCAGCCGACACTGTATACGTCCATTACCATGGAAACGCAATCGGAGACTTCGATCTGCCCCCCACCACACACACACACACGCGCCTCCTCTCTCCCCTGTGGTCGAGCACGAACCCTTGTTGTTTCTTTGTTTCTCATATACGGCACTGAGGCGGCGATATTTTTCTTATACAAATACAGAACATTGTCAGCAGAATCAGGTTAAAAAAAAGGATATCGCATCAAAAAAGCACTTTTCTCACATTTAAAGAGGAAATAGAACCACGACAGCATCTGCCAATGAATGAAAACCTGCGTGTTTAGATGTAATTAGAATAATAATAATGCTAATTACTGCTATGACACTGACCCGGTGACCCAGAACCAACAGGTTCCACTGGCCCTGATGGTGTGTGTGCGTGTGTGTTTGTGCGTGTCTGCCTGTGTGTGTGACGCTGCAGAGGAGCAGAGGGAGTGTTGGGATGGTGCGGTGCAGAATGTTTCCTCCACTCAGATGTTCAGGACTCAAAGAGAAGAGGGGAGTGTGTGTGTGTGTGATGGAGAGATGGTTGCGATGCTGGAGGATATAAGAGAGAGAGAGAGTGAGGATGATACCTGACTCTCCGTGGAATCACGTGGTGGTCCTCCAGCTCCAACATGTGTCTGAGTTCAGCCAATCACAGCCGGACACTACGCGACTCCACCCGCGCCCCAGGCTCGGCATTGCGATGCAGCGCGAGTGACCACTCGAGATCCGATCTCCACTTCTTCACTCTATATGCAAATAAACACACGCACGTCTCCTCCGTGTTTACACACCGCTGCTTAAAGCCGGGATGACCGTGACGGATGGATCTGAGCCAGTGAGACGACCCACCTGAAACAATAAGGAAGTGTGACAACAGTCGACACGCGTTGATCTTTGTCAATCATATTGTGGTTTGTGGCTACAGATAAATCAATAAATGGATCAATACATCTGGTTCCGGATGGAGGAGGTCAGAGGAGGTCAGCTGCGAGGTTGTCAGATCATCTCCTCAAGTGAGGCAAAAGATCTCCGAAAAACCTCGTTTTTTTTGTCTTTATTTATCTGACACAACGTGACTCCAAAAGCTCAGAAAGAGATTCGACCCAACAACCATCATGTAGAATGATGTGTGTGTGTGGGATACTGTGTTGGAACAAAAAAGGCCGCTGAGACTCTGAGGCTTACAGGGGGGGGGTCACCCTGAGTCTCGCTGTTCATATGCTGAATGGTTTCCACGGTAACGAGGGTCTCCGATGCCCCTCAGCACCAGAACATGTATGGACACTACACTGAGGAGGCCTGGCATCTAGCATGTGGGATATGTCACGAGTGTCTGAGAGTTTTTCTGACCAGACCCTCATATATGTGGAATAAAAGGGATGAAAGTGAATATATAAATCTATTTAAGCACTGCTCAGAGGAGATGTCTTCAGGATCTGACCTTCGTGTCCCAGAGCTGCCATTTGTGGGGTTTTATTGTCGCATATTCACAAAATGATCCTTGGTTGTTTAAACCAAATCAGAAAACAACAATGTGGAACCAGTCTGTCAGGTATAATGCGCACAGGGAGGAGGGCTGCAGGGCTAATAAAGTCAAATGACTATTTCGGCCTCAGGGCTGTTCCGTTGTTTTTTGATGTGACCTTCGTCGAACTGTGGGTTGAATCGGGGAGAGCAAAAACTGCTTTGAACGTTGAATGATTCTGCGACTCACTCTTGCATTTAACGAGTGCGGCCCAGGGCGCTCCCCTTCGTTCAAATGTTAAAAATACATATTCTTATTTTTAGAGTGTCAGATGGCGGGGCCAATCAGGTCAGGCAGAGAGGGACGGCTCTGTGACAGAAGTCATCAGTGATGGGAAGTCCCTGAAATGAAAAAGATCCATAATGAA
The DNA here is from genome assembly GCA_016785305.1 of Colistium nudipinnis. NCBI lineage: Eukaryota > Metazoa > Chordata > Actinopteri > Pleuronectiformes > Rhombosoleidae > Colistium > Colistium nudipinnis. Next base: position 187,847 of record JAFBJU010000531.1, on the reverse strand, counting down.
TCACAGAGAGAGAGGGAGCCGGGGAAGCATCTGTGTACTTGTCAGGCTGAGAAGTAAAAAAAGAGAGAGAGAGAGACTTCCTCCGGTTGCTGTGGCTCCAGTGAGCGCACGACCAGCTATGTCAAACCAGACGAGAAGGAGACGCGGAGCTTTCTGCACCATTTACTGAAAATAATGATAGTGCAGAGAGAAAAATATGATTCAAAGGTCATTTCATCTCACCCCGTTGTTATCCAGCAGCTCTATTTAAAGATGGAGGCCACTCACCGAGCTCTGCATAAATCCCGATTGTTAAAAGGCTCAGTGTTTTAAATCAGCAGTTTGCTGGGAGTCTGAGGCAGCCAGTTGAACTCAGCCACATGGTTTGGCTCAGAGTCAGCTCCCAAACAGCTCCTCATTTAGTAACATTTCTGATCATACTCACAAATTTAGCAACCTATGATTTGCATGTGTGAACGTTCATCACTTTACTTTTTCAGTGCAAGTCAAGTAAAGCGTATCATTTCCTGCCTACCTTTATTACGTTTGGTACCAAAAAAATATAATAATAATAATAATAATAATAATCATCATCATCATCATCATCATCATCATCATCATCATCATCATCATCATCATCATCATCATCATCATCATCATCATCATCATCATTAATTTATCATTATAGTTTAAATTATTATTATTATTATTATTATTATTATTATTATTATTATTATTATTATTATTATTATTATTATTATTATTATTATTATTATTATTATTATTATTATTATTATTATTATTATTATTATTATTTTTTTATGCGATCAAAGTGAATCCATATATACATCTATATATAGTTTAAACGCTGTTCAAACATCACACTGCAGTTTCATTTGTACGTTTGTTTTTACGCCGAAAATCATTTTTACTCTAAAACGTGGCTACGCTGGATGTGCCTGGGGATCCGATCTCCACTGAAGTGATTAAGAGCGGGTTCTTTGCTCTGGCGTTTATAATTTCGCATCCAGTAGGTTCTGCCAAAATCTTTTTGCCTTTGGAAGGATATTAAATAGGATGTTTACGGCTCAGTGGGTTTTGGTGCTTTGTTTCTATTTGGTGACCATCCAGAATTCATAGAACTGTTATGCTCATCACATCATTATTAATGTGTGTTCCTAGCAGTCCATTCTAACCCTATTTGTTTCTTTTCTAAAATATTGCACATTAATGGTGAACTCCAGCATCACAGAGACATATGAACCAGTGCAGTGAATATAGCGAAATACTTTTGTCATTTTTGTCTTCATCTTTGCCTTTATATGCATTAAAAGACGAGCATCAGGCTGCAGAGGCTCTGAATGTGTCCAGATATTGGAGAGAGAAACTACATGTGCATGAGATGTTTGTTTTGATGCATCCGGGTGGAAACTGGCTCATTGCCGAGAATCTGGACTGAGCCAGAACACCGAAGCGTCCCGTGGAACTCTCTGAGCAGATCCTCAAACACTGTGTGTGATGACTTTCTGTTATCATGCAGAACAGCAGCTGCAGTGACAATAAGCATATTCCCATCCACCTGCTTCTATGTGCATTTTTCATTGATGGCATCAAAAAGATATAGATAGAGAAAAAAAAGAAAAAAAAGCGGAGTGGAAATGCAGTGAGTTAGGAACCAACTCCGAGGCAGCGAAGTGTTTCCCAGCTATTCAGCTCCACTTGAAGCCAAATGCGAACCCACCTGGCTTTTTAAAAGGGAATGGGAAATGGGGCTCTAATGATCCCTCACATGTCATAACCAGCAGGATCCATCCATTATCTGTACATCGTATATATCCTCTGAGGGTTTGTGAATGAGCTGGATGAGCCAATCAGAGCCCACTCTGAGTGAGAGGCCGTTTACATCCTGAAAGGGTTCACCGGGCCAATCGCAGGCCAGAACACACCCGCACACGCACGACCATTCTCCAGTCAACCCAAACATCAGTGTGTGTGTGGACTGTGGGAGAGAACCGGGACTCAACCTGAGAACCTTCTTTCTCTGCAGCACTCTGGGAATTATTCACTTACTTGAATATTTCTCCTTTTCCTCCTCATGCTACATAAAAAAAAAAGTGGATTTGGACTTGAACTCCAGGAGTGTGCTTCATGTGCTGGGATTGTTAAATCGAGTCATAAAAAGCTCTTGGAGCGCAGCCCTGTAAACTCTGGTATTTATTGTTTCCCACAGCACAAAAGTAAAAAGGAAACAAACAGAGACCACCTCGGCTCCATTTTTTTTTCTTTCCACCTGAGGAACGCTGCATTCCATCACTCATCGTCACATATATGAGAAATGAATATACAGTATATACACGAGTCTCCTCCACTCCGGATCCAGAGTTTTTCTGCAGGATTCTCCCAGTCCGAAATGTGGCCTGAGATAAAGGAGCAAGGTCAATGGTTTGTGCATTTACTGATCAATAGTCGTGTGGTAATCAGGCACAGTTGGGTCTATTATTTATTTACACATATCAGAGATTAGGTTCCCTGTTTTCAGTCAATAACCATTAGACCTTAAAGGACACGGGCTCCTTTAGACCGCCTTCGGGTTCAAATGCTAAATCACCTTCCAATGACCTGAATCTGCTCTTTTCACTTTTGAAGTGAAAGCTGCAAACACCAGAGAACACGTGCGAGGGTCTATTCGCAACATCCCACGGATTATAATGAGGACGTAAAACCACCTCCTCATCCCCATCCTGCCATAATGTGATCAAGCCCCAAGACAGTGAGTGAAATGACTCCAGCTCACGATTCAATATTTGCATTCTCATTCTGAGGGATTGATCGTAAGCAGAAGATTCTTACAGATTATTGTGTGTAAAATCTACAGGATCTGTCTTTTTGGTCAATCACGGGTGTGAATAAATATTCCAGAGAGCTGTGTGTGTCTGTGTGTGTGTGTGTTGATCTCCGGGCTCTTGCATGCTGAATCTGGTTAATAACAATTTCAGGGTTAAATCGACGTTTTAATGTCATTAACGCGCCTGTTAGACACAGAGAGAGAGAGGGGGGGGAGAGAGAGAGCTGTCTCTTATACACATCTATCTTTTTGCCTTTGGAAGGATATTAAATAGGATGTTTACGGCTCAGTGGGTTTTGGTGCTTTGTTTCTATTTGGTGACCATCCAGAATTCATAGAACTGTTATGCTCATCACATCATTATTAATGTGTGTTCCTAGCAGTCCATTCTAACCCTATTTGTTTCTTTTCTAAAATATTGCACATTAATGTTGAAATCCCAGCATCACAGAGACATATGAACCAGTGCAGTGAATATAGCGAAATACTTTTGTCATTTTTGTCTTCATCTTTGCCTTTATATGCATTAAAAGACGAGCATCAGGCTGCAGAGGCTCTGAATGTGTCCAGATATTGGAGAGAGAAACTACATGTGCATGAGATGTTTGTTTTGATGCATCCGGGTGGAAACTGGCTCATTGCCGAGAATCTGGACTGAGCCAGAACACCGAAGCGTCCCGTGGAACTCTCTGAGCAGATCCTGAGGGGGGGAGATAGCCAGAGAGAGAGAGAGAGAGAGAGAGAAATGAAATCTGTGCACTCTCCGGCAGGCTGCGCTGTGCCCGCGCACCCCTGCGCGCCACCCCCGTCCCGTCGCGGGCGCGCAGCAGCAGCAGTAGCAGCAGCAGTAGCAGTGTGTGGAGCGGAGCGGACGCTCAGTCAGTCGCTCAGTCAGTGTGCGCGCGCGCGTGGATGGTACCGAGCAGCGCGGACTCTCTCACCGGGACATTCAGCAGCATGGCCGGGTAAGTCTCCGCTCACTCACCGGGGGGAGAAGTTGGAGGTCGGTGCCTAAGAAGAGGCGACGCGCGGAACGTGTCCTCCAGCGCGCGGGGCGGGGGTGCGTTCGGTTATTTTTTGTATTGACATGTGTATTATTGTGAGGCAAGGTGTGCGTGACCTCTCTGTGACGGACAGATGTGCAGCAGCTGCGGAGGAAGAGGAGGAGGAGGAGGATCCGCGGATTGGCCCGCGGGGAGAGGGGAGCTCTGCGGGGATCCGGCTTCTGTGCGCGGGACGAACAGGAGTCCGGTCCCCGCTGCAGCACCTCCGGACCTCCTCCTCCCCCTCCTCCTCCGTGTCCCGCTGTAACCGGCAGCCTCGAGGAGAACGTGGCCTCTGTGGTCAAATATGAGAATCAGCTTTTGGCTTGAGGCCAGGCAGGTTGCGTTTTTATCGATTACCAATCAGATCCCATAACTTCAGTCTGTGCCTCACGAAGCAGGCCTGACCCAGAGCTGCAGCATCACGGTGGAGGACAGAAGACACGATCACGGGTGTCTCCTGGTCAGGGGCTGCAGGCCGGGAAACACGGTGGTGGAGGAGAGTCCGCCAAGAAAACAATACCAATAAAATCAAACATCCCAAATAAATCCAGAAAAAGGGATTGGATCCTGCATTTGGTCCCAGAGAAGGAAAGGCGCCGGCGGAATGTGATGGAGAGTTTCGAGATGCAGACAGACAGATGGAAGCAACAACTGGGGCTGGTCTCAAGTGTCCCACGGGCGTCCAGTGAAAGCAAGTGTGTGTGTGTGTGTGTGTGTGTGTGGGTGTGTGGGTGTGAAGGTTACCCACTCAGGGTGGAGCTCCATGAACTGTCATTATGTGGTGGAGAAAGAAAAAAAACAAAAAAAAAACCCATCAGGATGTGATTTCACACGGGACGGACGCACACATGTGTGCACATGCACACGCGTGTGAGGGTGTGAGGACGTGTCCTGGTCACCTGCCGGTGCGTGTCTCCCCTCCTCTTCCTCCTCGTCCTCCTCCTGCTCCTGTTTGCTGGCTCTGTGCCAACTCCCTGTGTGTTCATGTGAGTCACAGTCAATAGCAGCGTTGTGTTGTCGTCGTTGTTGTGGTGGTGGTGGTGGTGGTTGTGTGCTTGTTGTCAAGTGACTTCAAATTCCAAGTCGACTCCTCACCTGCCGTGGTTTGTTCATTTGGCCATTTTCCGCTTTTCGTCTGTTCCGGAAAAGTGGGAAAAAAAAAAACAATTTCAACTCCTTCATTGACCGGTTGAATATTCTCCCGTGTCATGGGAGCCTTTTTAGGAATTCGTGACTCCTGATTTTTTTTTATTTTTTTTTATTTTTTTGTGTTTGATCTTGGAGGATCAGCATCAAGATGCAAAAAAAATAAAAAAAAATCAGATTTGTTAATGAGGCCTGTTTGATCTTTTTTTTTTTTCTTTGCATGAAGCAGAGCTTTCACGTTCTGCAGCGTGCATCCTCAGAAAGGTTTCCTGCTGCGGCCGCACCATGAGGGGAGCTGTTGTGTGGCTGTTGTGCGGCTGTTGTGTAGCTACGAGGGCCGTCGTTTCCAGTCGTCCGTTTGTGCGTGGGAGGTTACGGCCGCACTTTGCCGTCCGAATAAACTGTGCACGAGGTTTCTGCAGAGGCTGACCTCCTGAGCACGCTGACCTCCGCATGGAGAGGGGGAGGAGGAGGAGCCCCCCCCCCCCCCCCCCCCCCGAGCCCCCCCCCCCCCCCCTGTCTCTCCGTTTTGTTCTCCTTCTCCCCGAGTGCCTCGCTCCACAGGCTGCCGGCTTGGAAATGGCATCGTTGCAAAAAAAAAAAAAAAACCCTCCTCGTCCTCCTCCTCCACCCTCCCCCTCACTTTTCCTTCATCTCGGGGGTCCCGGGGGGCTTTGTGAGCGTCTGTTCGTGCCAAATGCCAGCACTCTGCGGCCCCCCCCCCCCCCCCCCCCCTCCCTCGGTGTGTGTGTGTGTGTGAGTGAAAGGCAGAGTTGGGGGGATTTCTTTGGTTCCCCTTCTTCAACCTGGCTGGGGGGTTGCCTGTTGTGTAGCAGTGCTTCATCCTCACTGTTTGTGCCATTGGCTAGTGTGTGTGTGTGTGTCTGTCTGTGTGCACGCGTGTGTGTGTGTGTGTGTGTGAATGGGGCAGCCATTGTTCACAGCGACTGCTGGAATGCTTTTGAATGCTGCTTGTGGTGTCGGCCCAGATGCCCAGCGGTGTTGTGTGTCTTTGTCGTTCTTGTACAATCCATTTTTCTGCTGTTGTTGTGTGTGTGTGTGTGTGTGTGTGTGTGTGGATAACAAGATCCAAATCTACATGTTGGAGTTGTGCGGTGGACAATTACAAGGAGCCGTATTAGTTTGTCATCAATAAATCATGTCAGATTTGATTTGGTCCATTAGCAGCAGTACACTCTGGGTGTGTGTGTGTGTGTGCGTGTCAGCAGGTTGTGTGTTCGGTTTCCAGTGGTGGGATCCGTGATGGTCTTAGTTTGGCAATCTTTACACCTTCTGCGGTTCAACAGAAATATTTCCATCAAATAGCTCTTGATGAAAAAAAAAGCAAAAATGAAGTCAGGGGGGTAAAGCTCTTATTTCCAGATTTATGGAACCAACGTCGCACATCTGCGGCTGCTGCACAAACGAGGTAGCCACTCAGATCCGCCCCTTGAAGAGGAAATGAGGATTTCAGGTACCTGCCTCGTATTTGTTGAGGACAGGAGGCTTCAGATCGCGGGGAATTCAAAAGGACATTTCAAGAAAAACAGGCAACTTTTGGCCGAATCTTTTTTGATTTTTTCTTTTTGACATTCTGGGCAAATATGAGATTGTTGGGAAAGTCCCATTATTCCGAAATCAATAACACGTCCACGCTCGGAGCCCCGTTGGCCTCCATTGTTCTGATTTGGCAGCAGAAGTAAAATGAGTTGACTCCTGAGATGAAGTGACAAAGTGTGTGTGTACCTGGATACACACACACGTTGTCACACACACGCTGCAGACCCGCGCTACACAACTAATCAGCACCGAGACTAAAACTGCCGCTCCTCTTCTTTCACTTCATTTTCACTCTCGTGTTCGACACGTTGCCTAACTGCGGAGTGTGAACGCACACAACAGCGTGAGCGACAAAAAAACAACATCCCCGTATTCACCACACTCACCGGGGAGTCACACAGAGACAGACACGCACACACACTCACGAACACACGGACACGCACGGACAGACACACACGCACACACACTCACAAACACACGGACACACGCATACAACCGCACACACACACACACACACACACAGACACGCACAGACAGACACACACACGCATACAACCGCACACGCACACACACACGCACGCACACAGACACGCACAGACAGACACACACGCACACACACACTCACAAACACACGGACACACGCACAGACAGACGCACGTGCACACCCGCACAAACACGCACACACACAGACAGACACACACACACACACGGACAGACACGCACGCACACACACTCACAAACACACGGACACGCACAGACAGACACACACACGCATACAACCGCACACACACACACACAGACACGCACGCACACACACTCACAAACACACGGACACGCACAGACAGACACACACACGCATACACACACACACACAGACACGCACGCACACACACTCACAAACACACGGACACGCACAGACAGACACACACACGCATACAACCGCACACACACACACACACACAGACACGCACAGACAGACACACACACGCATACAACCGCACACGCACACACACACGCACGCACACAGACACGCACAGACAGACACACACGCACACACACACTCACAAACACACGGACACACGCACAGACAGACGCACGTGCACACCCGCACAAACACGCACACACACAGACAGACACACACACACACACGGACAGACACACACGCACACACACTCACAAACACACGGACACGCACAGACACACGCCAGCGCACACACCCACCTGCACACACCTGCACACACAACGGCACGCGCACACCTGCACACACCTGCACACACACACACCCGCGCGCACACACGCACGCACACACACACAGTTGTGTGAGTCCATTAATTGTGCACCGTCATGTTTCATCATCGCTGCTTTGGGTTTTGCAAATATTTGTTTTCATCCTTTCACAGGATGCAGAATTATAATTTGTTAACATGCTTTAATTTTTTCGGGTGGTTTCTGAGCCAGCGCTGTCCACAGCCGTACAAAACCTGGAGAGAATCTGGCTGCTGAATTAATTAGTGCACCTACAAAAGGCGGCGCTCTCCTCTGACAGCTGTCCAATCAGGCGGCAGAATAATTCACTGTAAGCTCTTTGTCATGTTAAATCACGTCCACCGCCGTGCCTCTGTGTCACGTTCAGCTGACACACACACACACACACAGAGAAAGGACATTGTGGCCATGGCGCGTGTGCAGGAAACATCAATTAAACATTCCTGGTCCCCAACCAGCTGGCAACACTCGTTACAGGTGAATAATTGTGCGTCTGTTGCTATAAGCGCAACACTGTATGCTGTTGTACTCCCCAAGATGGAGGGCCTGAGCTCCACCCGTTCCTTTGCATACAGGCAGCCGCCAGCAGACGGCCCAGCTCCTGTTGTGTTGGCGCGGTGTGCGCGTGCACACAACAAGAGGGCATTTAAGGGATTGTGTAACCGGGCCTGGAGGTGTGGTTTAATTGGGCTGAAAAAAAAACCCAGGTCCAAGACCTGCAGGAGCCGGAATGTGAGCAGGAGGCATGAAGTGGCTGTGTGTGTGTGTGTGTGGCTGTGTGTGTGTGTGTGTGTGTGTGTGTGTGTGGCTGTGTGTGTGTGTGTGGCTGTGTGTGTGGCTGTGTGTGTGTGTGTGGCTGTGTGTGTGTGTGTGTGTGTGTGGCTGTGTGTGTGTGTGTGGCTGTGTGTGTGTGTGTGGCTGTGTGTGCGTGTCCGTGTGGGGCTGTGTGTGTGTGTGGGGGGGCCCTGTACAGTTTCACACAACAACAGCAGCAGCTACAGGTTCATTTCTGTTGATGTACAACACACTGCAGCTTGTGTGTGGGTGTGTGTTTGTTTTTTTTGTGCGTGCGTGCGCGTGTCATGCCCGACACCACCTCAGCAGATGGGCATGGATCCCGTGTTGGTACGCGGAGCGGACGCCGACACGGGGTGTCAGTCAGAAACCTGCCCCGTGATAAAGGTCCACGCCGACAGACGACTATACACGGACGTCCCAGAATCCTTTGCACCCGTTATAATAATAATAATATTAATAATAATAATAATAACGTAACAACGGCCTATGGTCACTTGTTTATATAATGTAATATAATAATAATAATATTAATAATAATAATAATAACGTAACAACGGCCTATGGTCACTTGTTTATATAATGTAATATAATAATAATAATATTAATAATAATAATAATAACGTAACAACGGCCTATGGTCACTTGTTTATATAATGTAATATAATAATAATAATATTAATAATAATAATAATAACGTAACAACGGCCTATGGTCACTTGTTTATATAATGTAATATAATAATAATAATATTAATAATAATAATAATAACGTAACAACGGCCTATGGTCACTTGTTTATATAATGTAATATAATAATAATAATATTAATAATAATAATAATAACGTAACAACGGCCTATGGTCACTTGTTTATATAATGTAATATAATAATAATAATATTAATAATAATAATAATAACGTAACAACGGCCTATGGTCACTTGTTTATATAATGTAATATAATAATAATAATATTAATAATAATAATAATAACGTAACAACGGCCTATGGTCACTTGTTTATATAATGTAATATAATAATAATAATATTAATAATAATAATAATAACGTAACAACGGCCTATGGTCACTTGTTTATATAATGTAATATAATAATAATAATATTAATAATAATAATAATAACGTAACAACGGCCTATGGTCACTTGTTTATATAATGTAATATAATAATAATAATATTAATAATAATAATAATAACGTAACAACGGCCATGTATTCTGCCGAGCATGTGAGCGCGGCGTTTGCGTGACCTGAATGTCATATTCATGGCGTCCACGCGCCCATCAGTATGTTCTCTGTGTCCAATGCAACTATTCCAGATATTATTCCGTTCCATTTTCCATTTACACGCCTGCCGGAGTGAAAATGCGTGTCCTGACACAGTCAAAAACCTCAGCTGCGTTTTTTTTTTTTTTTTTTGTTTCCCTGTGGTGAAAATAACCCCTCTGCGTTTCCTATTATTTCAGAGAAATGCTTTGCTGTGTATAAAAAAAAAAAAAAGCCTGGCTGCCCAGTGGTGCGCTGTGCTCTGAAATTATGCTGATAGGGGCCGTGAAATGGAAAAGTCCAGAAGAAGCAAACAGCTGCGTGTCCGTGGAGGACGTCTCATCCTTTAGCGGCACGCAGAGACTCTCGTCCGTGAGTCGCTCTGAGATGAAAGAAAGAGTCATAATCATCATCATCATCATCATAATAAGGTGGCGTGTCAATGTGCGTGTGCACGATAAAGTTTAAATGCAGAATGAATACAAGGCCTCTGGCTCAGGTGCTCTGGTCCCGCCTCCTTCTGCCATTCAGCTATAATGGTGTTCCAGAAATGTTAAAAAAAAAAATAAAAATGGTGGTGGTGGAGTTTAATTGTTATTGGCAAGTAACTGGATATTTATACATCCGTTTCTCCCCTAACTTTGCCTTTAATTTAATTTAAAAACGACTCCAATCAAAGTCAAACCATTCCTTTTTCTTTGTGTGTCTGTAGTCCTGTGAGAAATGGACCATGTGTCTGTTGTGGGTCTCTCAGTTGTTCAGTGACTTTTTTCCCTCCCCCCCGAGCCTCGCAATCCATTTCTTGTGTTGTCGCGGACGGTGTTGACCAATCAGGCGGCTCCTCTCTCTCTCTCTCCTCTGATAGATGTGGTTGTTGAGAGAAAGAGACTTTGTGGCCCTGGACATTGTGTAGTTGTGCGTTTTGTAGCAGCGCACGCTGCTGTGTTGGGGATCGATAGTTGGGTTACGGGAGCGTTTGATGAGCTCCCGCTGCGGAATGTAGTTCATGTACCAGCGGAGATATAAACTCCGCCCCCTTTTTAACATTTTCACTCGGTTACAAAATCGGAACCAAGAAACGGATGCATTCCGGCGGTGTTTTCTATTCACTGTTATCCAAATAAGATGAAAGAGGAAATAATTGCTTTGTGTGCGCGTGTGTGTGTGTGCGCGCGTGTGTGTGTGTGCGCGCGTGTGTGTGTGTGTGTGTGTCTGAAGGCAGAGTACGGCATGCTCAGGCCAAACCTGAGCAAGAGTAATGGCCCAGTCAGCTGTTTTCACTTTAGGTGTTGAGTTTGTTATAGTTTGTGCGTTTGTGTGTGTGTGTGCGACGGAGGTGCAACATCTACTGACTCTAATGTTTGTAGCCAGGTGACTGGAGGAGCTGGGCATACGTGTGAATCCTAACGACACATATTGTTTCCAATCTGGATTAAGAACTTTGCATAAATTAATTCTAAGGGGGGGAGGCAGGAAATAGTTTGTGCGTTGTTTCCCTTCTTTACGTCCACATGGCTACACAACAAACGTGTGAGTGTTCAACATGAGTGGACTGTATGAGGATGTGTGAAGAAGTCACAAAATGCTCACAACGCACAGCGCCAACGATGACAAACACACACACACACACACACACACACACACGCAGACTCACACACCCATCAGTGCTCTTGCAGTAATGGGAGTAAAGAGGTTTGTGCGATGATTCAGCGAGTTGTCGCGTTTGTGCGAACCGGCTCGTCCTCTCAGCTTCTTTATTTGGCTCCTTATAGTCAAGAGAGAGTTGTTTTTGTGTCTTTACGCCTCCTGGCTTCACATCTGGACTCGTGACTCGAATTTGGTGGACGGAGGTCAAAGGTCAAGGAGGGACCTCATTGAACATGTTTTTGGTGATAACTCGAGAATTTAGAAGCTCGTATATATATATATATAAGAAATACACTTCATTCCTTAATTATCCACTTCATTACAAACACAATTCTGGACACACAACGCTGTAGAACTACGAGTGTGACGTGATTGTGTTCGTTTGCGGCTTTATTGTGTTGCTCTGGCCTTTTTTTCTCCATCTGATGGTCTTTTCTTGACTCTTTTATTGTGATATTGACCATTTTTTTTCATAACGGCTCCTTGTTCTGAGCTGGTGAAAGAAACATGAAAACAAAAAAAGAAAGGCGCCTTCGAGATAATAAAGTGAATAAATAAAACAGGCGGACCTTGTTATTATAACGCAGGTATTCATCTTGTGTGGTGACAGAAATGTGTCAAGAGTTGTGTAATTATTTATAGACAAACAGACTTTAATCCACTCCGGGCTTTTTTTACAGTTTATTGTAAAGTTAGAGTTAAGTGTGTTTCTCTGGAATAAAAGCTTGTTGTATGAGCCAATATCGGAATCAACACGAGAAATCGGCACTTTTTTTAAAACAGGTTTTTCATTTTCAGTTTTTACACCTCTTTCCCGGCTGGGAATCATTTTTTACATATTTGGTTTTTTTTCACCGTCTGCAAGTAATAACAGGAGCTCTTCTGCAGAAACATTATTAGCCCTCACGCAGTCTCTGTTTTCCTTTCATTTATCCGCGTGAGGAGAAACGAAACATCTCCGACCTGTTCCGACTCGTCTCAGTCTGAGGTTTCATTTGGATTTTACTCTGTTTGCTGTGAGGAGTTTTTTTTTTGTTTGTTTTTTTTTGGAGTGACTCATATATCTGAGCTCTCTGGAGGCTCTGGTGCCCTGTATAGGTTCCGGAGAGCAAGGTGACCTGCAGGTTGTTGGTTCTACTCCCACCGGACCGGGCATTACGAAGCCGGGGCGATGGCTGGCGTTTAAAGCGCGACGCTTGGGTTTTGAATGAATGCACTAATTCGTTTCCAACAAATTCCTCAGACCAAAGACTCATTTTGTTTCAATTTAAGGATACAAAAAAAAGGGAGGCATCAAATATCTACAAGGTCAAAAGTCAAAACTAAACACTCCTCTGATCGTAACTCAGGAGCAGAGGGGGATATTTTGTTTGTGCTGCTAAATGGAAATATGTCGGAAAAATGTTGCCAGTGGGTAATGCAATTATCGAATAATTAGATTCTTCCTGAATGAATGGATAGGAGACATTTACAAGCCCCATGATTCCATTTATTTGAATACAAACAGACACCAGCGGGTCGGTAATTACACTCGGCAAAATCATTTGATTTGTCTGTCCCATTTAAAAAAAGTCAAAGATTTCCTCTCTGTTCAGACAACGTGTGTGCACTCGACATGCGGAGACATTTTATCGGCACAATTTCTCCGAGATATTTGGATTTTCCGGCTCACACACACACACACGCACACGGCACACGGCACACGGCACATGGCTGAATGAAGCCTCTGCAACCCTGTGCACATGCAGCCTCATGCAGCATGAGGTTGTCTCTCCACGGGTGTGAATGACTACAGGGGAGTGTGTGTGTGTGTGTGTGTGTGGGGTGTGTGTGTGTGTGGGGGGGGGGGGGGGGGGGGGATGACACCTGAGTGCAGCCCTAACCAGGCTCCAGGGACTCCGATGTGACTTCAGCTCGGCCTGGCTCTGATAATGGTAATTACCTTTTGTGGGAGTCTGAACAACCTTTGTGCGCTTGACTTCGCTATTGGTTGCCTCTGGACAACACACAGACACGCAAAAACACACACACACACACAGGCAGGAGCAACAGAGGACATTAGCTTGATTTGCATCTCTTTCCTGGAGAGTTGGTTTAACCTTAGCTTGTGTTTGTGTAACCAAAACCCAGAAAACATGGATGCACCTTCAGATGTAATCATTTTAAGCCACACACACACACACACACACACACACACACATAGAGAGTGAATCTTTTTCTCTGGGACTTGTTTTATTCCCCCGCTCCGATCCGTCAGATTTGCTGAAGCTCAGTAATTGTGCTGCAGTGACAGAAGACGCTGTCGTGTAATTGAATAGAAGTTTTTTTTCGAAAAAGAGACACTTCCTCATGAATTTAATTTGCCGTTAAAACTGTAAAATTGAGAATATATTGACTTTCACGCTTTCATTTAATTCACTTAATGATGATGTGGGCCGGCTCATTAAAACCCGCAGTCGTTATCGACGGCTGCATTCCTCAGACACTGGAACACGCTGCAGACGTTTTATCTTTGACACACATGTGGCTGATCCTGTCAGAGACCCCCCCCCCCCGGGCCACAACAGACCCCCGCCCCCTATATATTCTGTGTGTCCCGTAGCTTTCAAGCTCAAACTTAATTTAGTGTCCATTTGTGGTCATTATAAAGAGGACCAATAAAAAGCTCTGCAGGAAGTGGACTCCTCTTGTGTCCCGAGGTTTTTTCATGGCCCCCACATGGATGAGGCTTTAAAATCTCTGTAATATAAGCTATATTTTCTCATATTGTTATTTAGAAATAACTGGGTCCAATGGGATACATTGGGTGTGGCACGGTAAAGTCAAAATTATTATTATTATTTTTATTGGTGGAGGTCCGTGCTCATGCTGAGGTCGTAAAGAGGGAAAGGACACGGTTTGTGGCACAGCAACGAGGATTCAAATTTTTATTGTCCCACCCTGAGCGCCGCCACTCAAAACACGAGGCTCCATTCAGTCCTCAAACAAAATAAAACACGAGGCTCCACTCAGTCCTCAAACCAACAAAAACACACTCAGCACTCCTCTATTTCTGAGGAGTCGATCTGGAGTCTACTGCAGCAGAGAACCAGAACCAGGTCCACCACATGCTTTATATTTGACTTAATTGATGATCTGATTCTGATCAGCTGCCTGGTTTCTGGCTAAGCCACGCCCCCCTCTCTCCACCGTTCAACTGCAGCCAACTATTGTTTTTGGGGCTTTATTTCATATGGATGCACACACACACACACAAATTCATGGTGTGTGCGACTTTTCTGAACCCCCGTGGACTCCAGTAACCTCACAACTTATATAATAAATATAATATATATTGTTATTCCCATATTCTATTCTCCCAGGGTGATGATAAAAACCAATAACCTTCCATAACCGGCCTGATTTCCCAGCAGTCCATTTTGAAGTGTTGACATGAACCGGGACAGGGACTCTTCACTTTTTATTATCTGTCACTTGTGGTGTGTGTGTGTGTGTGTGTGTGTGCGACCCGTGTGAGACGGTCAGAGCTGTAAACCTCCGGTGTGTTGTTGTGAATGCGTGACGGGCGCAAACCTCAGAGCAACACAACTCCGACACAGGAAAAATAATAAGCTGACTCTTGAGTTTCGGAAAAGTGAAAAGTCCTGATTTATTCAAATCGTTCCTGAACCCCTCCAGAATTCTATTCAATAAGCAAGATTTGAATTATGAAGAGTCAGTTCCATTTTTCACTGCTTCACTCAATAAGGCTGAATGTGTGGATCTACATTTTATTTACCAATATTTAGTATTTCGACTAACATAGTGTTTATGTCCGTGTAGACTGGAAAGTCGAATAAAAAACCACGTGTCTGCGAGATTTATTTTTTATTTGCTGAAAGTGGATGAAATTTACCATACAGTATCTTGGCTGCGGAAATGTGAAGCATTTTTCGAATATTATTTGGGATTTTTTGACTATTGTTCTGCGATTAAAGGCCGACCTGCTTCGTCATGACGGCGGCACAATGATCTGATCTATGGAGAGCAGGAGGAGGCTGCGGGTTCAAGTCCCCCTCCGGGGCTGAAGAGCCCTTAGCGGGACAATGGGAGTTTTAAAAACTGGATCTGACCCTTTTTTTTTTTTTTTTTTTTTTTGCACGCCTCCTCCTCCTCCTTCTGTGCTTTGGTGATTGTGATTTTTTTTTATTTTTTTTTATGGAGTCGAGATAAGAGCCGACATTCAGTCCTGAACATGAAAATGGAAATAACAGCAACAGACTTCTGTGAGCTGCACCTTCAGATAGTTTCGCACACACAGAGGATTCCAAAAAGGCCTTATCTGCTCTGTCTTTAAGTGGGACAGCTTTGATTTGTGTGTGCGTCCCCGTGTGTGTGTGTATTTTTCGAAAGGCCTGACATGTGAGCAGCGAAAGGTATCAGAGTCTCTGAAGACGAGCAGTCTTTGTTATCTGCGAAGAACGAGGAGCTGAACCTCAGACAGGAAGTGAGTCGGGCTCGTTCAACATTTCTTATCTCGGTTTCCGGCGTCACGTCTTTTAGTTAAAATGATAAAAAAAACAAAAAAAAAAACTTTGAGGATGAGCTGAGGAGAAACAAAAAAAAATGGGTCTTTGAACAGGAAATCCGAACTACACACTGGTGACGACCAAAAGGTTCCAGCTCGGTTTTAAGGATAAAAATTCAAATGAACTAAAACTTTGAATGAAAGTTCCATTTGAATTAATAATCATTTCATTGTTTTTTTTCAAGCCGGTTGGACCACGACAAATGACTCTGACACCTCTGTCCTATGAGGACCTTTAAATGTCTTCCTCTGGCTCATTGAGAATAGAGTGACGTGTGCGACACCGTAACACGTCCCCCAAGATGGTGTCGTCGTGTAGCTGCTGCTGGTGTCCTGAAGGACACTCGGGACAGAGACACCAGGCAGGGCGTGCGAGGGGACCAGGGAAGGAATGAGTGTGCGCGCGCACACACACGCGCACACACACACGCATACAGACTAAGCTGCTGGGTCATCTGTGACCATTTATATTCAAATGTGAGTGTCTGACCTCTCTGGTTCCTCCTCTCTCCCCCTCTCCCCCCCCCCCCCCCCCCCCCCCCCCTCTCTGTCTCTCTCTCTCTCTCTCTGTCTTTGTTTGAATGGATTCATCAGGCTGGAAGCTGTTTGTTCACATCCCACTGCCTTCATTAACATTTCACTGGCCCTCACACAACACACGCACGCACACACACACACTCATACGCACTCGCACGCTCACACACACACACACACACACACCCGCACGCTCACACACACACACACCCGCACGCTCACACACACACACACCCGCACGCTCACACACACACACACCCGCACGCTCACACACACACACACACACACACACACACACACGCGCACACACACACACAGAGACTGAAGTTTCTGTCTCAGAGCTGATTTTCACGTGAGAACTTGAACGCCTCTAAAAGTCTCTGGACATTTTCTGGAGTCCAAGATCTCCCCAAAAAAAAAAAAAAACTCTTTTGCAGCATATTAAAAAAAAAATTTTTCACGCCTCGTTGGAAACAGTCACTCCAACAGAGGGATAATAAAGACAAGTCTCCATTTAATGGTCAGACTCCGCACTCCCAGCTGAGTGGCGTTGACAGCGGACGAGCTGCTCAGCTGATCGGAGCGATCTGATGACTCAGCTGATGTGATAGAAGGGGACCACTCCCGGACGCTCAGATTGGAAGAACCAGAGCCACCGGCGTCAGCCACGTGGCGAATTGCGGATTATGCTCCCACACACGCTGGATTTGGGATCGTTCGGGAAGAGCTGGCTCAATAGAAAACAGGTCAACTATTGAACCTCACTTTAAGATACGGCGCACGTTGTTTTTATTTTACATCGAGAAAAAAACCCCCATAAAATAAGGATTGGAGCCAGTTTAACAGTTGTACTTGATTGATTTTATTCTAGGAAAAAAAAAATGAAGATGAGATTCATTTGATGTGGGGCTCTCTGCATTTTGCCATTTGTAGCCTGGACTTTTCTACTCCTTTAAAAGAGATAAAAAAAAATAGATGACAATGAACGCGAACAGGGTCACGGTGTCTATTCAGCTCCCTGATCTAAGTACTGTGCCTGTGCGTGTTGGTCCTCAGGACCAGGAGAGGAAACTGTTGGCTCCGGAGTGGGCTTCTGTGATTTGGATAAATTGGCCATTTCTCAGCCGAGGCTCCCGCGGAACCACATTTGGTTTGCGGAGCAAAGTGAAGAACATAGGTAGAGGATAGAAATGGAAGGCCGTTATTGGCTGCCCTGCTCTCCCACAGTCCAGACTGGCGTCTCTGGTGGAAACTCTGATTTGGGAGATTGGATTTGTAGATTTAGGTTGTCACACCTGGGTAACGTGATGTCGCATATGCCAGAGGGAGGAAGTGGATGGGAGGAGGAGGATACTGATGGCCCTGGGATGAGCCAATAAGCTACAAGCGGCACCTCCTCCCTTACGATGATGTAAAGTCTAGCGTGTGGTGTTGGAAGCGCAGGCGTGTGGTCACGTGAACGTGGAGTTGGAATTCAAGCTGTTGGCAAAACTGTCTTTTTTGAAATAATAATGAAATGCAGTGATTTATTTTTGTCATGTGGAGAAACAAGCTGTCGCTCTTCAAAGCTTCATTTCGCGCGTGCGTGTGTCCATATTGTGCGTTTTCAGTTCACTCATTGTTCAGCAATATTCATTTCCGCAGAAATACAGTATGATTTAAAAAAAAAATCATTGTCATTTTGACAATCAGAGCAGAGAAGAGAATGGAATTGGCAGAAAAGGACTGGATCATTGTTATTATTATTTGCTCATTGATTTATGACTCAGAATCCATTTTTGATTTATTTTTAGTCAGGCCAGAGACAAAAGAAGTGAAGTGAGCAAAGACTGAACAGATTGAGATATTTCTCCAGAAACAGACGGGTCAGCCGTGAAATGACGCAAATTAGACAAATGTTGATATAGCTCTGGAACTTTGGAATGTAAAGCCGGAGAAAACAGGAGCATGATCGGGAGTCTAAGACTGTGAATGCTGCCGTCTCCCTTTTGTTCAGAGGCGTCTCTTTCAGGTGGTCTACATAAACTCTCTCTCTCTCTCTCTCTCTCTCTGATGGCCCACTGGCAGTCTTCCCACATTCTCTCCATCCTGTCGGTGAGGCTCTGCATGAGATGCTAACTCGCCCGATTCCTCACTGTCCTGCAGAACAACATTCAGCAGACAAGGGGGGAGAGAGAGAGAGAGAGATGGTCAGTTAAAACGCAGGAGGAGGAGGAGGAGGAGGAGGAGGAGGAGGAGGAGGGGGCCTCCGGGCTGATGATGACAGATCGGAGCCTTTGGAGGAAGTGGATGCTGAGCATATAAACGAGATATTAAAAAAAAAAAAAAAAAGTCCAACAGGAAGTGGAGGAACATTTTCCCTGGGAGGCGCGTGTGTGTGAGGAGGCCCGGGGGAGTGGTGGCTCTGTGATAAGGCCGAAGCGTGACCTCTGACCTCGGTAAACCTGTGAAGCTAAAGTGTGTGTCCAATGAGGATTTCATTTCACTCCGCACACGTTTGTGTATCTGCTCTTCTGTCCGCTTTGTGTTTCCGCACATTGTAAATGAATGTGGCCGCGATGAGTTCAGGATCTCCAGGAAATCGTAGATGTTAAAACGGCCACTTAGCACCAGAGAGGCTGGGCCGGCCTCCACTGAGCCCTCCGCACAGGAACGATGAATTATGAGCCCCAGAGAGAGAGAGAGAAAGGCCAAGTGCAGCGGAGCGAGTGAGAGGACTTTGCTTTCTGCCGGCGTTGTGTGGTCCACGGTGCGAGGCGGTGTGATCGATGATTCTAAAGTTTTTCAAACCAAGGAAAGAGTTGTTAATGTTTTATTTATGAGCTACTCTTGACTTTTTCGCCCCCTGCCTTTTTTCTAACACATATATCAAATGAAATTTAGAAGGTGGGAGTCCACCGTTATTTACCGTGTCTGCAGGAGAAAATGCCTCAACCTGTCTGATCATTAAACACGTTGAGGCAAAACCTAAAATGGGAATATGGAGCGAGGCAAAGAACGTTTATTTAGCTATGCATTCATATTGTTTCTGCTGGGGAAAAAAAATGATGAATCTGCTTCTTGTTGGGCTTGTCGTAGGCAGAAATCTGAAAAAATGGGGATATATTTATTACTGCCGCGTCACACTTGAAGATGGAAGTTTATTTCTTTTCAAGAGTCCATGTTTCTCTCTCTCTCTCTGACAGCTGGTCTGGGCATTAGACAATTCGTCTGCAGATATGCGTATATCCTCCTGGCATTTTATTTTGTATTTTTTCCCCCCCTCAGTGCTCATAAGAAGAAAATGCACATGGTATGGTGATCATGGTTTAAGGTGGAACCAGTAAACTGCTAAAAAAAACTTAAAAAAAAGCCCAGAATCCAAAGGGACGCTGTCGTGCAGAGAACAGAGAAATCTTTGGCCGGTGATGCATTCAAGTGTTGGAACAATAATTCGCAAAAAGGCACGGAAAATTCACGGGAATGCCACATGAGCCCCCCCCCCCCCCCCCCCCCCCACGGAAAATTCACGGGAATGCCACATGAGCCCCCCCCCCCTTCCACCAAGCCTGTAAATATATGCTGTGGATTCAGAAAATGGTGTTGAGGACAGACGTACCCCGGAGCAGCGCCCAACAATGAGGAAAAAAAAAAAAAAATCCAATCTCACGAGTCAAATAATGAAGGAATCGGCTCGGAGCTGTTGTGTTTATCATTTCATATGGAATGGGTGGGCAGATGCGTGTGCACGTCGCACAGATATGATCGACAAGAGTGGCAGCGGTTTTAACGCACAACACATGCGGACCGGATGAGATGTGTGTTAAAGTGGTTTATCCCGGGTGTGTGTGTGTGTGTGAATATTTCACCCCGAGAGGCGTCTCGGGTTCAGGAGTGACTCCCTGAAAGCTGGTGGTGATTAGGACGTCGTTTGAACTCGGGTTAATTTCAGGGGGAGGCATTAAAAAGATTCAAATGTCGCAAGAGCATTTACATAAATATTTTAAAAAAATGCGACACCGATTCACACTGACGAATAATCAGCTCCGCACGAAGCTGTTGCCAAGACAAATAAAAGCCTCTCCAGTTCTAATGAATGGAACCAGCCTGACGCTCTGTTTATTTGATTTTTTTTATTTTTTTTTTATCATTTTTTGGACCAAAGGAAGCCTCCAGGCCCCTTAATTCTAATTTCGGAGTTCTCCTGTTTTTAATCAGGTTTTCTAAATCACTGTCGTTTTACTATGGAGGAAACGTAACACTTTCTTCAATATGCTTCACATTAAAAAACGCCAAAAAGTAACAATAAGCCTTTAATGATGGGAAAAAAACACATCTCGAGGAAGTCGAGTAACTTGGTGGATTGGAAAAGGAAATGTGTTGTGCGACATGGTGTAGCAGCACCTTTTCTGATGCCTCTCCTGTGAGGTCTGCCGAAACAGCTGACGTTGTTGTTGCGTATATGAGGTTGTGTAGTAACCTGTGGGCTCATTGACTTCCAGATCAGAAACGGAGGCGGTTTGAGAGCAAGTCATACACAGTAAATCAGTAAACCAAAAAAACAACAACAACTTGCGCTCAGTGCAAGAAGGGGCTGAATCCGGAGAAAGGGATTCTGGGTGCTGCAGAGATTACGCAGCGGAGGGTTCGCCGGTGCAGACTCTGCAGTGGAGGAGAATCAGCGAGTGAACTGAGCTTTGATCTGAATCCACACTCTGCTGCCGAGTGAGGCCCTGAATACTAAAACCTCTCACCGCCGCACGGCTCCTCCACACGGGCCTCAGGATCGTTACACACACGCGTGTGCGTGCGCGTGCGTGTCCCTCTCTGCCCCTGTGCTGATGAAAACCACGCCAGGGTCGCGATGTCCTATTTATTTATCTTCTTTTATTTCCACGGTGAGACTAACGTTGTCCACCTCGTCTGAAAGATTTTTTTCCATTTTTGGGGGATTTATTAAAAAATGTTGTCTTGCGCTTTTGCGTACAATTCCTGTGAACGTTTTCCATTTGGCGTATAAAAGCGGTTCGGATTGCGATGGGAAAATGAAAATGCAAAGTCGGCCATTTTGGATTCCTCCGCTCGTCGTCACATAACTCCTAATGCAGATTTGGACTTGAAGTGATGTGCCACAAACCCATCTGAGCCGTGTGATGTGCCTCTCTGCTTTGAACTGGTTCTGCAGTTGGTGGGAAGACTGCAAATCCCAGTACAGCTCCAACTCCACGTGTGTTCTGTGTTTGGGTGGAGAGCCCAGTGGTCGTGTGTAGCTTCACGCAACGTCGGAGCCTGCTTGTGTTAGTCGGACTTTTTGTGTGAAACCTGATACAGTGAGGGAATATTCTCCGTGTGCCAGAGGTTCCTCATGGAAAACATCTGAATGCTTTACCAGGTTTGTGGGGACATAGGCTCTGATTCATGTTTCCCTTATTGCGACACAGCGTTCCCAGATTCCCAGTGCGTAGAGGTCAGGATACCTGGGTGTGCTAACATTAAACTCAGATTTATCAAGTAGAGCTCTAATTTTCAGATTTTTTGACTGATAAATATATATCATCTCTGGTAATCACTCTATTTATCATCTGGATCAATAAAAAAACAAACATTTGTGGGAGGAATGAGGCAGAATCCAGTTAAAGGGGAGGAGCCATGTTTCTTTTGTCAATTTCTCCAGAAATAATATTTGGATGTTGGTGTTGGGGGGGAAAAAAATAAAAAACGGACCAATGCACTCATTTTAAATTCTCACTCACACACTCATTGCGCGTCGGTATTACGTTTCCTCTCCTGTTGGTTGTGGTTGTGCTGATGGTTGAGTGTAATAAAGTGTCATCGCTTTCCCCTCTGAGGTTAATGAACAGGTCGAGCTGGAAAAAGAAAAACACACACACACAGTAGGCATGTGTGTGTTTGTGCGGCTCTAACGAGGTTGTGCTCAAGTGTTGTGTGCTAGCTCATTACGCCAGGAGAGTCTCTCAGCGCGTTGTGATTCCGATCTGGACTCGGGACCCGGCTCGGCGGGGGTGGAGCTGCTCTCCTCAGACTTGGCCTGTAATGGAGCCGCCTTGTAAAATGTTTTTTCGGAGAATCCTTTATGAGCCGCGCCGGCCCTGAAAGCCGAGCCACAGGAAATCTGTTTTAGTCATAACGGGGCCTTTTTAAAAAAGAAGGCGCCGTAATGGATCGTCTGCAGCAGCAGCTGCAACATGCTCGGCCGGCTCAGCTCCGCGTTTCATCATCCCGGAGACGGCTGGAGGATTGATTCTGAGGCCGCATACGCAGCCCCCATGTGAAATTAGACTTTTGGTTTTTAATTCTACCTGAAGCGGGTGGAGGACGTTTTTTTCCCGGGGGGCAGGGATTCTTTTTTGAAATGTGACCTCTGTGACTTTATGCAAGTTACATTTATGCCAAAAAATTACTGGAATGGTCACAACAGCAAGTATTTCGTATCCAACTCCGGCTCAGACTTGGTGGAGGAGTTGTTCCCCACCTGCTCCACGTCGCTCAGCCGTGTGGAAACAGGATCAGCTCCGTGTGCGTGTGGATGAACATGTAGCTGCGCAGGCAGATTTTCCGTGAAACAGCAACAAACGTGGAAAAAAAACAACAACAACAAAAAAAAAGCTTCAGGGAACAGTTCCCACAGCTGGTTCCAACACAAAGCGGTTTGATGGCTTTTCCTGCCCCTCTTTGTTCACCGCTGCCTGATTTAAAGCTGCTGTTTGGCACTTTAGGCTTTATTTAGACCACCAGAGTTATTTTTTGTCATTAAAAAAGGATTTTTCTTCTCAGCTGGACGAGAAGGGCGCTTTCATTGTAATCTGCTTAAGTTAATACAGATGATCAAATTCACATTAAAGTCACTGCTAAATGATGTCCTCATTAGAGCCTTATTTGCAGACTTGAGTATTCTAATAGTTTCAATGAATCAGTCAAATCAAATAAGTACTGAAAATATCGTGTTTTGTGAAATATTATCGGCGTTTCTGCTTTTCAAACCTGGTCCAAAGTTTTGAGGTAATAGATTAGTGAGGATTGCTGAGCTGAGATTGGATCTGTGTCCTCATTAGAGCCTTATTTGCAGACTTGAGTATTCTAATAGTTTCAATGAATCAGTCAAATCAAATAAGTACTGAAAATATCGTGTTTTGTGAAATATTATCGGCGTTTCTGCTTTTCAAACCTGGTCCAAAGTTTTGAGGTAATAGATTACTGAGGATTGCTGAGCTGAGATTGGATCTGTACAGGGAACGAATTCAAACTGGTTCTCACAAAGAAGTACCACCCCCCCCCCCCCCTCCCCCCCCCCCCCCAGTCCCCCCCCCCCCCCCCCCTCTCTCTCTCTCTCTCTCTCACACACACACACTGACTGTGGGATGATGATGTCAGTGCCGAACCGTTGACTTTGTGTCTGACTGTTTTGCAGTTGCCAAGACGGGTTGTGTTAGTGTGAGGATGGAGGAATGTTAGCAGGCACCGACCAGAAGAGTCCCAGGCATTCACTGCCATGGCAACCGCCCCCCCCTCCCCTCCCCCCATCTCCATTTATAACTGTAGATTGAAGAGAAGGGGACAAGAAAAACAAAAGACTGATGGACAAGCTGAACGAGCCAGAGAGACGGAGGTAACGGTCAGTTTGTTAGCCCCTCCCACGCTGGAACTGAGTCAGGGCTGTGTGTGTGTCTGTGTGTGTGTCTGTGTGTGTGTGTCCTCTGGGAAAGTGCATAGCAGAGTGTGAAGCTGTAGCTCTAAATCTTGGCCAGTCTTCTCCTCGGTCATTAATCCTGGATGTTTGCCTGTTTGTTTGTAACGGATTCTAAAGGTGCCAGAACTAACGAGTTTTGGACCTGGGGGGGGGGGGGGTTAAGGGGGGGGGGGGGGGGGGGGGGGGGGGTAGAGACGAGGATTTCCTGAACGGGATTACACTGTGCCCACTTTGTTTCCGATCAGAGCGTGAAGGACAAAGTTCAACAAAGGTTTTGGGTCGTTTTTCGAGAATCTGGTCCAACGTCCCAGAAAAAAACGACAAAAAAAAATCCCGGCCCCTGGTATTTCTCTGCTCGCCCTTCGATTCAACGGCAACGCAAATGAGTTTTTGTCTCAGTTTCCCATGAATCTTGTATCTTCTTTGCGTGGAGTCCATCCTGGGAGACGCGGCGGTGGATCTGAAGTCCGCTCTCTGAGCAGGATGACTTATTGAAACTCCCCTCCTGCGTCCATAAGTGATGAGCCAGGGATGAGACTGGGCCGTACGTTGGTGGGCGCCGGGAGCGATGGAACACGTTTCCTCTTAGCAGATATTTTAGCTCCTCTCAAGTCTTGAAAAAGGGTCCACCTCGTTCTCAAACTCTGATCGGCGTCGGCCGGGAAACGGAGACGGATGAACCACGTTGCTTCATTAATATTCATCTGGGGAAAGAGACGGAGGTTCGTTTGTGTCTGCCATGGAAATGAAATGTGGAGCATTCATTCATTCATGTTGTTAGCATGACTTACATGTGACATGAATGATGATCAATATTCAGGATAGGATCATATGTCTGCTCATTAACCATAGGATGCTTTCACGATGACCATAATTGTTCTGGGGAAAATAAATCAGCGGATGAATGTGTAATAACATGGTCAACATTTCTCAATTTTCCGTAATTATTTTAGGAGAAACGTGTTAATGGGATAGAGGGCATCCACTTCTTGTTTATTATGAATAGTTTAACATTTTTTCCATACGTGTGTGAGCTGCTCAGCTGATGATAATAATAATAATAATAATAATAATAATAACAATTTAAACAATTATAATATTGTTTAAATTACTGATAATAATAATAATAATTATTATTATTAATTGTATTTATTATTGATTTTATTATTATTATTATTATTATTATTATTATTATTATTATTATTATTATTATTATTATTATTATTATTATTATTATTATTATTATTATTCATGAGTCAAACGTTACGTCCTGAGCCTGCTCCACTCTTTATCTGAAGCTCATTATAACCAGAGAAGGTTTCCTGGGATTGTTTATCACCGATTGTCCACATTCATCCTGACTGTTTGACAGCGGTGTGCGATGCTGCACCGTTACACACACACACACACACAGGCGTGTTCAGTGCATCCCCCGGTTCACATTCTGGGGCTTGACGTGTTTGTGTTAGTGTGTCAGGATGAAGAGGTGATTGTGTTAATGCATTCATCTCCTCAGTTTACCTCCGCCTGTCACTTCTCCGTCAACAGTCGGACCCAGAATGCATTCTGGGTTGAGAACCAAAAAAACCTCCCCAGGTGAGGGCGGGGGGTAGTGACATAGTTTGCAAACACTCACAAACACACAAAGCTGCAGTTAAGTTCCTGTCCAGATGTTCCTGCTCAATTATCCTCCCAGAATGCAGCTGTGTGTAGATGTGTGCGTGTCTGTGCATATGAATGTGTGTGAATATATGTTTTTATTATGATGTGTTGACGGCCTCGGGCCATAAATCGGCACAGAAGCTCTCAGGTCAGAACAGGAGCGTCGGTTGGTTTTAAATACCGCTCTACCTGCATGTGGGCGGGGCCTGCAGCCTCACGTCCCGCCCACTGGGGAAATCCCCGACTCTGATTCACACCCAGGAGGACGTGGAACTTTCAGATCTGCTGGTGTTGGGTTAGACTGGGCTCAACAGGATCTGGTTCTCCTGCAGGATCTGGTTCTCCTGCTCCCCTCCTGCTCACCTCGTTCATCTCGTATCCAGGCAGCTGTCAGCCAGTTTCGGACTGGGCCTCTTACATCATGTCTCACCTCAACACATTGTGGTGGCAGGCTTCTCTTCTCCACCAAGAAGCTCTCTCACACACACACACACACTCGGGACTAAAATAATCTGGTTGCATTTTTTGAAGGTCAATATCTTTGACCCTGGAGTCTGTGTGTTCCCCCCAAAATCTGGCTTTTGTGATAGTTGTGTGTCTGAGATGTTTGTCTGGAGACTTCAGCCAGCACAGAGGAACATAGCGGCGCGTTCCTCGGGCTCCTCTTCACAGGTTCCCCTCCACTCCATTTGAGGATGAGCTGCTGGAGCTAAAATTGGCCCCTGAGTTGCCTTGGCGATTGTGGTTTCCGATTGTGATGAGTGGAGCAGATGTGTAATCACCTCTCCACTGACCCAACGAAAGCTGGAACCACTTTCAGTCCTGAACCAGAGGAGGCAAATGGAAGCAAAAAATATCCAACAACCTAACGTCACTTTGTCAAAGAAAGCGTTTTTAAACGTCACTGTATCTCCTCACTGGCTTTAAATGCAGACTCCAGACATTTTTCTCTCCCCTACGTGGATGTGAATAACAAAGTCAGCTGAGGCCCCGATGCATCAGCCAGTTACAGATGATTGCGCCGGTTAATCCGGCTCTGTGGTGTTTCTTGGCGTCTGGGACGATTTGGCTGCAGGTGAGGCGCGAGGAGCTCCGAATCTTCCCCCACTTCGGGTTTTTTTTTTTTTTTTTTAAGCTGTGGCTTCGATTTCTGAGGACCAGGCCACCTTGAATATGTGGCCCCTGAGATAGGTGAAGCTGTGTGTGTGTGTGACGGAGTTGACGGTGCCGGTGGTGGATATCCCTGCCTGCTGGGGGTGGGATAGGCTCCTGCCGGATACTTGTCGGGGCACATGCGGTTATCAGTGCGACCATGTGTGTGTGTGTGCCTGTTGTGTGTGTGTGTGTGTGTCTATAAATAAATCAGGCCTGCAGGGGTGTTTGCTGACTGCTGTTAAAACTGGAGCCAGACAGAAATCTCTGGGACTCCCTGGCTGTTAGCATGTGAATCTGCTTCCATCCATATTCATGGGGCCTTCCTATTCCCTGGACTGTGTGTGCGCGTGTGTTGTGTGTGCATGTGTGTGTGTTTTGTGTCGTGGGTTAGAGAAAGAGAGAATGTTGAGATTAGCATAGGGAACACAAGAGATTGTGTGTGTCCCTATTTGTTGCTCTTTATGTGTCACTCACTTCTCTTCATGTGTGTGTGTGTGTGTGTGTAGTCCCCAGTGCTTAAATAGACATCCACACTGTTTGTGTTTGTGCGATTTCCCCCACAATGCATTATTCAACGCATTAGATAACGCAAAGATGCAAATTGACTCCCGGATGCAATGAATCCAACTTCAGCCGCGACTCCAAATATCACCCTGGCCCAGCTCCACTTCAGGTGGACACCTGAGCTTATGAAGCGGGTAGACCTGGAAAAAGAGGCCACACGGTCAGTAAATAGGAAAAAAAACACTCCGCTGATTCAGGCTGATCATTTCTGCTGTGCGAGATGTTGCATGAAGCCTCGTTCTGGTCCTCAGACCCTTTTTTTTTTTCTTCATCTGTGCGTGTCCCTGTGTCGTGATTTGTGCGTCTCTCTGTTGTCCCTGCACTCTGATGCACAGGCTGTTTATTATTTTCCATAAGCTTTGCGTGGTTGCCATGTAACAGCCATTCATCCTCCACTTTCAGTTTACGCGATTGGAAAGGTGTTCAACAATTCTTTGTTCCTCGTGTAAATACACGTTGTAAACACAAATGAATCAAATGGTCATCATTCATCCAGTGGAATCCAAACATCTGAAGTTCACAGTGAGGCTCAGTGGGGAGTATGTTGTCCTGGAAACATCTCAGACTCCAGTGGTCTTCACTGTAAAAACTGTCCTCCATGACATGTGAATTACCCATAACCCCCGCTCCCGCCCCTCTCATTGGGTAGAACCTCTGAGATGTTTGCGTGTACTTTTATATAAAAAAAAATCATGATGGGTCACATGAGTAGGAAGAATTATGGGTAAGTAAATCAGTATCAGTATCAGATGGAGGTCAGTGGGCCTCGGCAGAACAGATGGATTATGGGGCAGCAGATTGTTTATTGGCCTCAGGAAAAATCAGAGGCCTGTCACGGAAACCATGGCAACCATTCCCCCAATCTTTCAGAGAAGGAACTGAGGGATGAGAAGTTGTGTCCTTTCAACTATGACAATTAAGACTGTCAATCATTTTTTTCGTCATTATTATTCTCGGACGAGCTAAAGTTGCTAAAGTGGCCGATTTTGAGGTTTTTCCGTCCGACTCTGGCAGTTTAAAAAAAAAACCTGAACCACTGGCCAATCAGCCGAGGGTATTTTGTGTTTGCGACATCAGCGCGTGAACTTGCCTCGGGCTCGCGTTGTTGTTGTTGATATTGACAATCCGTTTAGGTTGTAGGGCTCCAGTCGTTGTGCTGCTACCTTAACCACCACGTTGTTGTTGTTGTTGGGGCCCCCGGGGGAGGGGTCCCAACCCCAGGAGGTGGCAGATTCCATCCATATAAAGAATGAGTGAAAACTCAATCTGAGACATGTGACCCAGAAAAACTGAACCTTAATACAAGGTGATCCTATTTCCACCAGGAAGTGTCCGGTTGGCTTTAGCTGCTGGATTTGTAGGAATTTCATATTCCTTCTCTCAGCTCCTGAGGTGGAAAAAACGTGTTCTCTGCCTCGTTCTATTCATGCCATTTTTTTTTTGACCTATTTTACATCATATCTGTAGAACAAGCCCCTGAGCAGCAACATGCTGCATCACACTCAACATCTGGAACATCACTCAGCGGATCCACACATAAACATTGAGATACTCTGTGTAGTGATTTGGTTTATGACCAAATATTTGACAGATACCTTCAGAATCAACGACTTCACCATCTGCCCCAAAGTCTGAGCTCAGAGAGCGAAGAACAAGCTGAATCCATCACGTTCATCGCAATCTGAGCTCACCTTTACAGGCAGGAGGTGTTTCTGCTCCATCTCCTGCAAAGAGGCTTTGGGAACTGGTGACTTATTAATAATAGATATATATTAGATTTAGAATATGCTAAAATGTATTTATCCAGAAGGAAATTGTTTAAAAAATGTACCAAAAATGGTACCAATTGTCAAAAAATACAAAATACAAATAAATGCATAAAATTAACCATAATAATAATCATAAATAACTTCCCTTTTATAATATAAACACAACTGACAATAAAAAGAAATAAAATCAGTGTGTGTAACCGTGTTATGAATGAGGTGTGTGTGTGTGTGTGTCCCCTGAGCTCCTGGTTTTACATGGAGCTTCAGGCCCCGGAGCGGATCCACGCGTCTGATTGGCCGCCTGCAGGTCTGTCCCAGATTGTGGGAATTCTTTTCTCATTTGCACGTTCCTCTCGTTATCAGAGCCCTCTCCGTCCTCGGCGTGTGCGGTGGGTGGC
The DNA here is from genome assembly GCA_016785305.1 of Colistium nudipinnis. Lineage (NCBI taxonomy): Eukaryota > Metazoa > Chordata > Actinopteri > Pleuronectiformes > Rhombosoleidae > Colistium > Colistium nudipinnis. The sequence goes on along the minus strand of JAFBJU010000531.1, from coordinate 157,943 downwards.
CCGCCTTCCTTTCAGCAGCTGCTTCTACACAACTCGGATCACTCGGCGCACACTTTGTTTGACTTTGTTTGACTATCCGCGTGTTTTCCTTCATTCGGCCTAATTGTGCGAAGCTGTTTCAGCATGTGGAATAATTCATCAGGGCACTTCTTTTTTTTTTTAGAAAGTTTTGTGTGAACGTAACTCCCGTCACTGCGTGGTAGTTTAGAAATGAATTGCAGATTGAAAGTCAACACACGCACACGCACACGCACACCGAGACAGACATGGTGCGCGTCTGCCATGATTTAATAAGTCTGCTGCCATTTTAGAATGTCAGCAAGAAGAATTTATTGCTAATTAGAGTTGGAGCTGAACTTCTGACCTGCCACCCCACTCTGTGTGTTCATGCACAGGCAAAATGTCAGCGACACACAGGAGGCGGGAACCCACACAAACACACACACACACACACACACACACCTGAGCTGATCCAACTGCTGAGCCCACCTGGCTTTGAAGGTGTGAACCACCCATACGCTTCGTGTTGATCGTCCTTTAAAATATAATATTGTGTAATACACACACATAGTTACAATAGAATAACAATATATATTGTTGATGGTATTTCTCTTGCGAAAGAGTTCAAATAAAGTGTTGCTCAACACTTTGATAAATGATCTTTATCGGCTGGTGCGATGATGTGAACACACAGCGTGACGTTCCCTCCCTCTATCCTCCACGCAACCTGACCCCCGGAGCCGCTGATTAGATTTCAGTCCAGCTGGAGGACTGGAGGATTTGTGGATTTGTGGATCCAGTTGGAGGGTTTGAGGGACTTTATTAAGGTCTCAGCTGGATCTTTAAACCGTTCCTCTGTTCTAACACTTTTATCACATGGGTCTCCTCAGGTTTCACCTCCGCCTTCGGGAGGGGACACGGCCAGGGTAGGGTTACATGGTTAGCCCTGAACTAAAGAATAAACTGCAGACACACACACGCACACACACACACACGCACACGATGGATCTTTTTTGAGAAGAACAAATGGTCCTGGTAGGAACAGAAGCGGAGGCGAGGGGTGGTCCGGACTCGCGCTTATATGTCTCTGTAGGGACACACTGTCACTTTCACTCACTTACTCACAGGCACACACACACAAACACGCACACACTCGCACAAACACACACTCACTTATACACACACATATATATATATATACACTTAATCTACAAATAAAGGCAGATTGAGTGTGTTTAGTTTCCTATCATGTGAGGGACAGCAGGGGGGCACACACTGGTTGACACACACACACACACACACACACACACACACACACACACATACACCAGTCACTGTCCCCCTGCCTTTCTTCAGTGCCACTGGAGTAAATGGGGTGTCGAAAGTCGGTCTTATGCAATTATTTCTGCTTCTCTGCAATGCACCCACCGCTGGGTGTGTGTGTGTGTGTGTGTCTGTGTGTGTGTGGATGTTCGCGTGTGTGTGGGTGTTTGTGAGATAAAGGGTATCTCCTGGCATCGCAGCAGCACCCACGCCTCTCTGGTGAGGAATGGATGCTTTCTGCACCAGTGAAACACGTTTACAGAAGCTCAGCTCATGAATATTCATGAGCCAGATTCCCTGATTCTACACACACACACACACACACACACACGCCTGTGTGCATCAGAAAAATGTGGAATGCTGCTTATCCAGCTCCCAGATGACCGGGAGCACAGACGGCTTCAAGGTCAAAGCACACACACACATTCATATCAGACACTTAAAATACTGTATGTGCATTTGTGTGTGTGTGTGTGTGTGTGTGTGTGAGCAGAGAGCATCTTCTCTCATGGTTTGACGGCTGGACACAGATATGGTTTATTTTCTGTGTGTTTGAATTTGACTTTAAATTCTGAGTTTGAGTTTTGGATTTAAAACGTTTAAAACCAGCGTGGACAACACTGGTCCCCGGACCCCTCAGGTTTGGAACCTTGCTGATAGGACCCAACGACGCAGAGAGGACGGGGAGGAAACTTTATGGACCTTTTGATGGTCCATTGATCCCCTCAAGTGGTGTTACACTGTAATATGTCCCCATGGTCCCACAACAACCCAGGAGGTGGATTGGAGGATTTGTTTTGAACCTCAAACTTCTGGTAATTGTGGGGAAAGTTCAGTTCAATTCTGATAAATTGGCCAAATAGTAGATGATATTATTATACATGTTTTATATTTGAATACAGACGGTTTTACACTTGTTGAGAGCTGTAGACTGTTATTTTCTGCATTATTTATTTGATGTATGCATCTATAATTAACAAGCATTTCAATTTACATTTTTTACACAACATAAAGTCATCGGGAGCTATAATATATGCTCTGCTGTATTTCTGGACCACTGAGTGGCTCTATAATGGAAGCCGTCAGTTAGCGTTAGCGTGAGAATGACTAGCATGAATCAAATATGGCAGCGGGGTCGGTCCGGCTTGATTGAATCTGGTTTTAATTCGACTTTCATTATTGAATCCTTTTCGCCGTGTAATGACATCATAAATGGGAATGCGATCGTCTGCCAATGATCAATCAATAATCAGTGTAAAGCTAAAATCCAGTTAGCCTTCAACAGGCCTGTGCCACTGGTTGCATTATGGGTAATATAGGATCCATTGTTTTTAGAGAGTGACTCATTTTAGGACTGCTCTCTCTCTCTCTCTCTCTCTCTATATATATATATATGATTAATATTATACATTTTGTGAGTCCACCAGATTTATGGAAGTGTACCATTTATTTCTTGGGTGGCTATAAAATCATCATTTTGACAGAAGTCCATTTTTAAATGCGTCTTTTCTTTTTTACCTCGAGAAACTTAATCACTTTCAAAAAAGGACATCGTTTTTTTTTTTTCCCACCACACGACGTCCAGGAGTGAGTAATTATTCAGCGATATGATGATGATGATGATGATGATAATCGTGTGTTTGAGGATGAATGTTGATGAGTGTGAGGACGGAGCAGGTAACCAGAGACCACCCCACCCCTTCATTTCCTCTCCTCCAGGTAATGGATTCAACAGAGCTGCACCTCTCTCTCTCTCTCTCTCTCTCTCTCTCTCTCTCTGGGTAAACACGGGGGTTCTCATGTTCCACAGCAGCTGTAGGGGGGTTGGGGGGGGGGGGGGCCCCCCCGGGGGGGGGGGGGGGGTCCCTCACTGTGTGTGAAACACTACTTCATTCTCTGCAGCCATTTTGTCCTTGTGGCAGCACTATTTGATTAACATCGGTTTTGTGTGTCTGTGTGTGTGTGTGTGTGTTAGAGATTCCCCACATAATGCAGTTGTGTGGTTTGTGTGCGACTCCAGGGCTGACACACAAACCTCCCCTCGCTGGTCGGCGGTTAAACTAAACGCGGCCTGGAGCGAAGCCGCTCGCCACGTTAGCCTCAGGTATTTTTAAAAACAGACGATGACTTTCGCTTTCGCCTTTTGTTTTTTGTTTTTTGTTTTAAAACTGTGTGCGAGTGCGATAACAATCCTCTGTTGTGCCTATACACAGAAAATGATAAACATGGAAAAGAAACGTTGGCTGCTTCTCCGGTTCCCGCCGCAGAACTTTTTTTTTTTTACATGAAACTGCATATGAATGCATGAAATTTCCTCATTCAGACCAAAAAAACTGCAAAAAAAAAGATGCTTTGTGGGTCTGATTCTCAGTTGCACAAACACGGTGCTGCAGACATGGAGGATTTCTTGAAATAACTTCTTTATTACATTTTACTCTACTGGAAAACATATATCATGCATTTATGTATCTGTCCATATGTGAAGTCAGGGGTTGTTGGCGGCTAATCGTCATGTTGGGGTCCCCACGAATCATTATTTACGGTTATCGATAAATCTGACAAGGGGATTTCCTGTCGTGTGAATTATTGCGCAAACAGTCAATCACCGCGCGTCACTCTCCACCTGTTGTCTCCGTCGGGTCACACATGGGTTCGCGTTCTCACTCCTCTTTTTCCCAAAGCACTTGAGGAGACAGTGCTGGTTTTTCCCCCGATTTGTTGTGTGCCTGTGGTTTGGTCTTATTGTCTGTGTGTGTGTGTGTGTCGATGAAGCTCAGTGAAGTTATTATGTTGTCATCGTATAAATCGTTATCATGTTGATTTGGGTCAGAATTATTCAAAGAAATGAAAAGAACGGATTTATCTTCAGTTTAAAGAAGTCTGTGTGTGTGTGTGTGTGTGTGTGTGTGGCTGCTGCACAAAAACGGAACGCGAACCTCCTGCTATTCAAGCTTCCCATTGGTTCACACGCACCCTGTGGAGTCCAGGCGATACTGAGCACTAATGATTTTAATTGGCTCCTGTCTGTGTGCTGTCCAGGTTGTTTTTCCTCCTGTGTGTGTGTGTGTGTGTGTGCGAAAATCAAGGAGTAGAGGTGTGCTTCACAAGATTGAAATTGTTTCCAAAATGTGACGGTTTGCTTTAAAATTGACTGTCATTGTAAAGCAAGTAATTGTTCCCGATTATTAAAAGTAATGGTCGTTGCCAGGTTGTGTGTGTGTGCAGATGTGTTTTTGTGCTTCGGGAGGTCTGGTCTGGTTAATGGAAGCCACACTTCACCACCGTGTAATGTTATTAGGTCCATTACTGAAACTGGGATTCTGAGCCAGATCCTGTTTGGAAAAGCGATTTGGATTTTTCTCTTCTCCTCCCGAAAACTCATTCTAGATTTCGGCTCATTAATTGATTCATCCACTTAGTTCACGGCAGCTAAACAAACACGTCGTGCTGGAGACAAACTGCGCGTCAGAATAAACGCCCCCCCAGAATACCCCCCCCCCCCCCCCCCCCCCCCGTGCTTCTACTGTGATTTATTTTATTATGACAGATCTGTGTTTATTTCTCCATTGTTGCAGTGGTTTATTTAACTTCCTGATGCTGCTGGAGGAAAAACTGAAGTCTTGCTTTTTAACCCTGGGGGCGGAATGGCTTCAATAAAATAAACATTTCACAAGTCGCACCACACGTTGAAATCTGGAAACCCCATGACTCACCTCAGCCAAGGAGGCTGCTGGGTAATAAACTGAATATAAACGCGACGCTAAACGAGCTGGAGACGGTGAGGTGAGCGGCTGGCGACGCATGAGATGTCGCCATTTCTATATTCCCCTTATTTATTATCATCTCATCATCGTGGTACCGAACGGTGTCGTGGCAACTGGCAGATTTGAGCCTTTGTGATAGGTGCGCTGGTTTCTCCTCGTACGACTTTGTTTTTGGTCGGTTCTGAAAGGTCAATATTTGGGTCGGCCCCCTATTTACACGTGTGTGAGTGTGTCCGCGCTTGAGTGGACTGGCGGCGGAGGAGGTCGGCTGCCTGTTTGAAAAAAAAAAAACAGGTCAGCACGTTCTCTCTCTTTTCTCTGAGGGGGAGGCAGGAGGGGGGGGGGGGGGGGGGGGGGGGGGGGGGGGGGGGGGGGGGGGGGGGGGAGATTTACTGCAGAGAGGGTGAGAAGAAAAAGGCAAACAAGGGCGACTGGCGGGGGAGAGACGAGGGGTGAAGTGAAAGTCGCGGAGGAGTAGAGGAAAGGAGGATGAAGGATGGAGGAGGGAGGGTGGGATGAGGAGAGGATGGATATCCCGGCCTGATTCTCTGGATGACCTGAAGATGCTGCAGAAATGAAGGAGGAGGGAAAAGCGAGGGAGGAAAGGAGGAGGAGTTGCGTCCACTTGTGTCCAACAGCATTGGCGGCCTAATTAAGGTACAGCCTGCGTGTGAGTTGCTCTAATTAAGAGGCGGCCATGTTGGTTCCCGTGTCGGACACGAAACGCGCCTTCGCGCCCAGCGGGGATCTGATCGGACGTACACTCCTCCAGGACGTAGCCAGAGACGCGTTGTGATGCCGAAAAGGCAAATAATACGTCGACAATCGTGGCACAACGAGGAAGTGGTTTTGGAAATAGTCCAAAGGCGGTCTGTTCCGGACCCACTGAGGGCCCCTTTCCCTTTTCTGTCCTCTTTTATTCAACATAAAAATAAACGGAGCGCTTCATGTCTGACTGCTCACACACACACACACACACACACACACACTCTGTAAATGGATATGCTTAATTCAGTTACACCAGAGTTGTCTGTGGGAAGACGTCATTTCTTTCTTTAAAGAAAGAGCTTTTGAAATAGTAGCAAAAAAAAAAAAAAGAGGTGGATTGTGGGTAATTGAGTTCGCCCGGTTTGCCTGGTGTGATTGATGTGTAAGGCGGAGTTGACGGCAGCGAGTGTTGGTTGTCTGTGTTGAGGAGATACAATACGCCCCCCTCCTTCTCCTCCTCCTCCTCCTCCTGTTTATTTTCTCCTCCATCCTCTGTCTCTCTTCTCGCCTCCTCCAGAGAGAGGAGGCTGTGATTATCTCAGCAGGACCCAAAACACTCACAGTGTTGGTGATCTGGCAGCGAGGCCGCCTGACTGATAAAGCACCTTTTCAGATGGTGCCGCTTAAATCCGATTTTTTTTAAATTATTATTCTTTTTTTTTTAACTCAGCCCAGAAACACTGCAGATCCAGATCTGGATCCACGTCCGGCTCATTCCGTCCGTGTTAATATTAAATCGTTAATGTCCGTCTGTGGTGATACAATCAGAATGAGGAACCAGGGACGGACGGAGGGTGAGTTTGAGACCCAGACCGCAGTCTGGGACTCATGTGGACTCATGTGGACTCATGTGGACTCATGTGGACATGCTTTCATAAGTGAAATTGGGTAAAAAAATAAAAATAAATAAATGTTTCCTTTATTCAACTGTTATTAACTTAAATGCATTAACTGTGTGTGTGTGTGTTTGCGTGTGTGTCTGTTTCTGTCTGTGTGTGTTTGCGTGTGTTGTTTTTTTTTAGGATACACCTCTCCTCTCCTCTGTGTGTTGGTGTGTGTGTGTGTTTGTTTGCGGGGTCAGATGATGGAGGCATCTGTGTGTGTGTGTCGCTGTGTGTTTGTGTGTCTGTGTTGGCGTGTGTGTGTGTGTGTGTCGTGGGCTCAGATGATGGAGGCAGCTGTGTGTGTCTGTTTCTGTGTATGTTTGTGTATGCTGGTTTTTCTAAGATACGCCGAAGCCTCTCCTCTGTGTGTGTGTGTGTGTGTGTGTGTTTGTGTGTGTGTGTTTGCGGGGTCAGATGATGGAGGCAGCTGTGTGTGTGTGTCTGCTGTTTGCCGCACAATTCAAGGCCAATTAGCCTATAATGAAACACTAATGAGAGGCTGTTTAGAGCTGACAGTAAGTGGAGCTTCTCTGTGGAGAATGATAGTGTTTTTCTGTGTCGCTATGATTTGGCCGTGTGTGTGTGTGTGTGTGTGCAAGTGTGCGATTGTGTGTGTTCAGCAGACACAGGCTGGTGGGGTTCCCTTTGGATAGAGGCAACATGGCAATTATAAAAGAAGAGAAGCAGAAGAATGGAAATTATTTCAATTTCCAGCGGCGTGTCTTCAAAGGACGTTTACGGCAATAACTGCGTTACAACCACACGCGTGTGTGTCCCTTACACGCAACCAGGCGTCTCTGCACCAACACGGGTTCTTTTGACATCTTGGCATCTTTTTGTAACAGACCAAAAGATGCAATGCAGACAAACATCATATTTATTTCCTATTTTTGAAGAGAGCAGAAATCCACCCGGTGGAGAGGAGGAGAGCATCCAGAATGTGAGCCAATAGGAACTGTGGGAGCTTCTGATCAAAGTGCTCAACGGGAACGAAACATATTCTGCCGCCAGGAGTTCAGGCTCCGGCAGTTTTTTGTCGGAAGTTGTCACCGACGGAAAAAAAGACATTTGAGGAGAGGTAAAGGACGAAGACTTGAACTGCGAGTTTGCTGTAGGCTGGAATTACCCTCACGATTCTCAATTTCAGCTGCAGTTAAATAATAATAATAATAATAATAATAATAATGATAATAATAATAATGATAATAATAATAATGATAACAATAATAATAATAATAATAATAATAATAATACTAATAATCATAATCATAATCATAATCATGATCATGATCATGATCATGATCATGATAATAGTAATAGTAATAATAATAATAATGATAATGATAATGATAATGATAATAATAATAACAATAACAATAACAATAACCATAACCATAATCATAATCATAATCAATTAATCTGGATACATTCAAAACCTGATGTATTTGTCTTTTTTCTGATATATTCAGGTTTCTGATTTTAAACCGTCTCTGACCCCGTTCCTACGAACCATTTCTTCACATAAATAAGCTCAAGGTGGGAGATAGTTTTCCCCTTTTTCAATAAAATAAAATACAGCCTCAACAGGGATTTAAATGACAGATTTTTCTTTCTTTCTTTCTTCTTTAACTCGAAACCTGACATACTGAACGTTCCCTGCTCTTTATAGCTTCCAGACAGCCACTGTTTTTTTTTGTTTTTTTTCTTCCTTTCATTTCTGCACAATTTCACAATCCACTCGCAGAGACATATGTTTACGATGCATGTAGGTAGCCCATCACACCCGACAGATGATATCCTCCGGTTATTGCTGTGTGTGTTTTGTGTGGCGTGGTAATGCAGTGCTGACTCTTCAGTGATGATTGGGGGAAAAAAATGTGTATCGCTGCACAAAAGTAATAAACCACTGACAGACCCTGAGAGAAGCAGGAGATGTTCCCCGTGATGGATGTTGTTATTTTTGCTGTTTAAGTGCTGTTGCATATATAGGCGGGTGTGGTACCACACTGTGATATTAAAAGGCTCAAATACATGATGCACACAAGCGAAAAGCGAAATGAGTTTACAGCTACACACACGCGGGAAAAAAAAACACACACAAGCACCAACATTAAGCACAAATGTTGACGCGGAGAGAGGAGCGGCGCACGGCCTGCACACTACCCCGCAACCAGCCCCCGGGCCACAGCTCCGCATATGGGGGGACAGGGATGAGGGCCACAAGTGTGTGTGTGTGTGTGTGTGTGTTGGGTGTGTGCGTGTGCGATGTCAAACATAGCAGGGAACACGTCGCCCAGATGTCTGTTTATAGTCCTTCCAGATCTGGCTGCCTCTCGGCTCTTGTGGGATTTGAGCGTTGGAAAATAACAGCCGGCTGAGTTGAGGCTCCGTAGTAGGAAACAGCCGCGGTGCCACCGGCTAACGAGCACTTTGCACACACACACACACGCACACGCCATTCTTTCCAGCATTAACACAACAATAAACACCATTAGGAAATAAATGAACTTTGACTGACTGGTGGTCGGCAGCCTTGCGGAGTGAGCGCGCAGTAGCTCGAAAAACTGAGTGTGCAAACTCATAAAGGAGTATTTGTGTATTTGACCTAATGCATGGATCCAAAATAACCCAGTGGACACAATTTGCATCAGAAAATATCACTGGAAATGATAGAACCTCACATAGTGACATATTGACGCTATAGGACATCAGACATCTGGTTCGAAATGGCCGACGTAAACCCCGATTGGAGACTGAAACCATATTTCCACAAAATACAAAAAAAACAATCCCAAGGGATCATAAATCTTTTTTTTCCATACTTATATATGTATACCTTTGGCTAGAGCTCAGAAGATCTCATCAACATATATATAGACCATTTTTAAGGCTCCTCTGTATCTCCACTCCGCTGGAGTCCAATCAGACCAATAACGAGAATCACCTGGTGTGGGCCGCGAGCTCAGAACCTCCATCAGGAGTCGGAAGCTGTTGGTGCGAGGACCGGCGGTAGTTTCAGTTTCCTGTCTCTTTGTTTTGACCTTGTCTTTATGGCGTGGCTCCAAAGAGCTAAGGCCGGTGGTCCTGCTGGGCGTGGAGGCCCGGACCCTGGTGAAGCCTGGATGGAGCCGACTCTGAGATGTCAGAAGGTCAGACCCAGAAACTCCACTGTTGTCTTTGGCTTTTCCCGCCGTTTTTTTTTCCTCTCTCCTCTCTGAGCGACCACAGAGTCGTATTTAAATGCAGGTTTCAGCTTGGGTTTGCATTGTTTCATCCGAGGAAGGTTCTGCTCCGTGCTCACCAAGCCAAATGTTTATTGATTTTTTTTTTATTTCCGTCAGAAGCAAAGACTCCAGCATGAGACCAAAAAAAAAGCTTGTCCTGCAGGTTTGCGTGTGTGTGTGTGTGTGCGCTGGAGTGAATGAGTGGATTCCAGCAGCAGTGTGTTATTATCAGTGCCCTCGGACCCGGCCTGTCTTCTCCCGTCTCTCCATCCCTTTTCGCGGTGGAAAGTTGCAGAGTCATCAAACTGCAGACCACTGTGGCACTGCTCTGGCTTTTACCGGATCAGGCTTCACCCCCGCAGCCCAGAGTGGCGCATATCTGTGGCTGCTTACTTTCAGGACACAATTTCTTTTTTTTTTTTTTTCTTGCCTGAAAAAATGTGAACACAGCCGCTCCTCAGCATATCAGGTTTAGCCTGCGCGGCTCTGACACCGAGCTGCAGTTGTCGTGTATTTCCGACACGGGGTCGTGATCGGGGTCACGCTGGAGCAGCCAATCATTTTTTGTGTGTGTGTGTGTGTGTGTTTGTTTTGGTGTTGCTACACTCCTCCTCCTCTTGCTAGCCGTACAATTATTTTGTTCCTTTCTCAAAAACCACCTCCTGGTTTTTCAGAAACTTGCAATTGACTGTCAGTGTCCAGAGACCACACAAAGATGATGTCAGCCTTCGGTCTGGTTGCCCCGGCAACCTCCGTGGACACCTCCTCCCCCTCCCCTCCCTTTTTTCTTCCAATCAATCTCCGTAGCCCAATAGATAATTAGTAGCCTGTCAGGCCTGGGAGTTGAAAGGTCAAGTCTTGGATTTGTGGCGTGTCCTTTGTTGCTGTGGACCCCCCCCTCCTCCTGTGGCTAACCTTTTCCTCTGCGTCTCTTTCTGTTTCAGGATCCAGTGATGATGGGATGGATGTGAACATGGGCCAGTGGGCAGGCATGCGAGCCCCTCTCCTCCGCCTGGCCCTGCTGCTGCCGTTGCTGCTCTTCCAGCCGCCACTCTGCCGCAGCCAGGGCTCCCAGGGTGCCCCTCAGGATGGACCCCACTTCGGCTTCACTCAGGCGGTCTACCGCGCCACGGTGTACGAAAACTCAGCGGCACGCACCTACGCCAACAGTAAAGTTAAAATGGGAATCCACCTGGCCCAGCGCTCCTGGGAGATCCGCTACAGAATCACCTCGGGTGATGACGAGGGGCTCTTCAAGGCCGAGGAGTTTGTGCTGGGAGATTTCTGCTTCCTGCGCATCAGGACTAAAGGCGGGAACGCCGCCATCTTGAACCGAGAGATTCAGGATAATTACGTACTGACGGTGAAAGCCTCTGTGAAGGGAGAGGCTTTCCTCGAGACCTGGACTAAAGTCAGCATTCAGGTGTTGGATATGAACGACCTGCGACCCTTGTTCTCCCCCACCACCTACTCCGTCACCATAGCGGAGAGCACCCCTCTCAGGACTAGCATCGCACAAGTCACTGCCACAGACGCCGATATCGGCTCCAACGGGGAGTTTTACTACTTTTTCAAGGAGAAAATGGAGCTGTTTGCCGTACACCCCACCAGTGGCGTGGTTTCCCTCAGCGGGAAACTTAACACCGATGAGCAGAGCCGGTACGACTTAGAGATCCTGGCGGTGGACCGTGGCATGAAGCTCTATGGGAATAATGGGGTCAGCAGCACAGCCAAGCTTTTTGTTCACGTGGAGCGCGTGAATGAGCACGCCCCGGTGATGAATGTGGTCTCCCACAGCCCCTCGTGGCTGGATAAAAACCCCGTGTACGCCTTGGTCACTGTGGACGACCTAGATGAAGGCCTGAATGGAGAAATAGACTCGGTGTATATTGTGGGTGGAGACCCTTCGGATCAGTTTTTCATTGAAAGATCTGAGGGGGGCGAGTTTGCCATAAAAGCCTCTGAGTCGGTGAATTGGGAGATCTACCCGTATGGTTTTAACCTCACTTTGCAGGCAAAAGACAGGGGAACCCCCCAGAAGTTCTCCGCTGTCAAGGTGGCACACATTATTGTCAAAAACCGGCAGACAGACGAAGCAAAGTTTCAGCGCGAGTCGTATGAGGTTTATCTGAATGAAATTTCTCCCCCTGGCACAATTGTAGAGGCGGTTAAAATCCAACCAGAGCCCGATGATGCGGAATACATCCTGGCACCTTCTGCAGATTCAGCTTTCTTTCAGATGAACACGCTAACGGGTGTCATCTCCACCGCCAGCTGGTTCACTCAGGTCACCCAGGAGGTCTTTAATCTGGAGGTCCTCGAGATAGACAGTGAGCTCAAAGTTAAAGTCCGCGTGACGATTGTAGACGCCAATGACAACACGCCAACGTTCGCTCAGTCCTCTTATGAGGTTTTTGTGAATGAAAGCGTACCGGTCGGGACCAACGTGTTAGCAGTTTCTGCCGTGGATGAGGATAAAGGAGAGAACGGATACATCACTTACAGCATCTCCAGCCTTCAGCCGTTACCTTTCAGAATCAACCAGTTCTCTGGTGTCATCAGCACCACTAAGGAGCTGGACTTTGAATCCTCACCTGAGAGCTTCGTGTTTGTAGTCAGGGCTTCTGACTGGGGATCTCCGTACAGACGGGAGAGTGAAGTCAATGTCACGATCCATCTGGAGAATGTCAATGATAACAAGCCTTTGTTTGAGAATGTAGCGTGCCAGGGGGTGATTTCCAGGGATTTCCCCTTGGAGGAAGCCATCACCACAATGTCCGCGATCGATATCGATGAGTTAGAGCTCGTGAAGTATAAAATCATTTCAGGGAACGAAGCGGGGTTGTTTGACCTGAACCCAGATTCAGGGGTCCTCTCGCTGCGGCGCACCCTCGCCACAGCCAGTCCAAAGAACAGCGTTTTCAGTCTAAAAATCACTGCCACAGATGGCGAGAACTTTTCGGATCCCATGTTTGTGAACATCTCGGTTGTTCAGGGGAAACCTCCTCCCAGAGGTTTCAACTGTAAAGAGACCAGGGTGGCCCAGAAGTTAGCCGAAAAGTTACTCAAAAAGTCCAAAGCTAGCACCAAGCCCAAAACCGAAGAGGGTTTCATTGATCTTTTCTCCGTCAATCGGCAGACGCCTCAGTTCGATAAAGCCTTTCCGACAGATATCTCGGTGCGTGAAGACCTAAAAGTTGGCTCCAGCGTTTTCAAGGTAAACGCCTACGATGGTGACACTGGTTTCAATGGTCAGATTCTGTACTCCATTTCAGATGGAAACACTGACAGCTGTTTTACCGTTGACATGGAGACTGGCCTCATTAGTGTTCTCCTGCCCATGGACAGGGAAAAGCGAGATCGTTATCTCCTCAACCTAACGATCTTTGACCTCGGCCTACCGCAGAAAACCGCCTGGCGATTGCTGACCGTTTACGTAGAAGACGCTAACGATAATGCACCCCAGTTTTTACAAGAAGGAGGCTATAAAATTGTCATACCTGAAAACACGGCCATAGGTACAGACGTCATCCAGGTGGAGGCCACCGACAAAGATCTGGGACCCAATGGGGAGATTGTGTATTCTGTATTGACCAGCACCACCCAGTTTAGTATCAACTCTACCAATGGGATCGTCTACATCGCTGGACAACTGGACAGAGAGCTTGTCTCTACTTTTAACCTGAAGATCGAGGCCCGGGACAAAGCGGACAAAGGGAGCCAGAGGTTCTCGGTGACCACATTAAAGATCATGTTGGAGGATGTGAACGACTGCCCCCCACTGTTCATCCCCAGTGTGTACAAAGCTAAGGCTCTGGAGGATCTTCCGGTCGGAACCGTGGTGGCGTGGTTAGAAACACTGGATCCAGATCTGGGGTTAGGGGGCCAGGTCCGGTACTCTCTGGCCAATGACTACAACGGATGGTTCGAAGTGGACCGGGCCAGCGGGGCGATCCGTCTGACCAAGGAGCTGGACTACGAGACTCAGCAGTTCTACAACCTCACCGTGAAGGCCAAGGACAAGGGAAGGCCGGTTTCTCTTCTCTCCGTCACGTTCGTAGAGGTGGAGGTGGTGGATGTGAACGAGAACCTCTACGCACCGTACTTCTCCCACTTTGCCTTGACGGGATTGGTCAAAGAGAACTCGCGGATTGGAAGTACCCTGCTCCAGGTCACCGCCAACGATGACGACTCTGGCAGAGATGGAGAAATCCAGTACTCCATCCGTGACGGGAGTGGCCTGGGACGGTTTGCCATCGATGAGGAGACGGGTGGGTCCCATTTTTTTATATTACTCAATGCGTGTCAGAATTGCCCGATTTATCAGATTAAATCATATTCATTTGATTTAATTTCAGAACTGGAAGGGTTTCACTTCCTAAACCTTCTTGTCATCTCTGTGGCATGGAGAGTTTTGACTCGCCTGAGAAGTGTTCTTAGATCGTCTTGGTTCTTTTTCTATAGAGGCGTTTTTTTCTGAGTTGTAACCATTGAGAGTTTGTAATTTAATGGGTTGGTAGACATAGATGGGGCCAGAAATATAAATACTTTGATGTAGCGTGTGGTGTGATGTTCTTGGCGCTATCCAGTGGCTATGGGAGATGTTCAGCTCGGTTAAATATGGAAATGCTCGGTGAAAAGGACGGCCTCTTACTGTCTCGTTAAGAGCTTGAATTATTCCCTTTAAATACTTTTCATCCAGAAAAACTCAAATTTTGTTATCGCTCTGGAAAAATAGAACATTTCCGCTGCTGTCAAGTGGATACATGAGAATATATATAACATAATTAAATCATTTAATAAATACTTAAATATTGGATTCACTAGGTTCCAAGTTGTACATGTAGACATCGCGTATTTTTTTGATATGAGATGAATTGAAGACATTATTCGATTCCAGTGAGAACACGAAACTAAGCGGCCTATGTCCACACCTATTTATATACAGAATGTGGGAGAACATTATACGTAAATATAATTGAATACCCTATAATTAACTGCAGCTGTTCTAGCAACACCTGGACCCGGTGTTCACCGTGTAGTATTTATCACAGGCCTATTGTGTGGCAGGGTTAGATTGTGTAGTAGTGTACACAAAGGTCAGTTTTCATCCTGGCAGGAACGCTTTGTATATAGATATATATATTTTTTTCCCACACCTGTTATCGTTTGGTGAATTGTTTTGTTTTTTTCTTGTGATATTTCTGGATGATCCCAAAGTTATTTGTGAATAGGAAAAAAAAACAAAATCTGCGGCTGTTTGAAATGTCAGGTTGTGTATTTTAGTTTGTGTTATTAGTTTTTCCTCCGGCACTCTGTGGGCTGGTGTTGGTCGTTCTGTCCTCAGCAGTCTGGGTGGAGAGCAGCAGAACCGATGGATGGTTCACGGCTCACCTGCGATTTGAGTTTTCACTGCGATGGACGGATGTTCTTGTCTTGACGGAACTCGTCTGGGTGGAGTGATGTCTTGATTTGAACTCTGCCACACACACGCACACAGCCATCCGTCAGCGTGTCGGATCGCTGTATGTCATCAGAGCAACTCCGATAGAAGATTCCAGGCTGAAGATAAACCTTAGAACTTATCACCACGGCACTGTGGCGGGAAAAAAAACCGTGTTATTTCTAACGGGAGGTGAAATGAAACTGATCCAATGTATTGATCCTACATTTGGGCCCCAAAACGACTCCGCGGTTTGTTCTTGTCGTGTCAGGAGCTGCGCGCTTTTAATATTCAGCCCCTGTAGCCGACTCAGACATTTTGGAAGCCAACGCTCTCCGTGTCGTCCTCCCGCCCACTCTGTTCTAGCAGGCTCTTCACATCAAGAACCGCTCTTAATCACAGTGTCACCTCTCCCTGGGAACGGGTGTGTTATAGGCAAGGGAAGAAAGGGAAAAGCAGGAGGAGGAGGAGGAGGAGGTGAAGGAGAATTCATGGCTCCCCGTTCGACACGGATTCATTTTCTAACAGACGGGGAGGCCCGCGGCTTTGTTTCCTCACAAAACCTGCATTGTGTGGAGGATCGAGTGTATAGACAGGAACACGCACGCACTCACTTCCAAACTGCCGTGACAGGTTGACATTTACAGTAAACACCTGACCTGGGGATCTCACCCTGGTCCAAGTCTCCCATGAACCTTTGCAGGACTCCTTGTTTGGCCGTGGATGGTTAAAAACAGAAACGGCCGAGGCGTGACTCCTCGCTTATTAGAATGCGTGCATTGAGGCACGTTGGCGCCCTGTATTCTGCCTGACCATACCTCCCAATGAACCTGGGGTTAAAAGCAGACATTTGCCGCTCCTCAGAGGACGCCAGCTGCTGTCCAACTCCAAAAGGTCCAGCTCCCGACGGACAGCGGAAAAGCGCTTTTCCCAGAGAAAATGAAAGGTGAACCTGAAATGCAGAAACTTAACCTGCTGAATGCAAAACGGAAACGTAGCCAAACTGAAAAATTGCATTGAAGTGGGCTGAAGGCTTAGAATGAAGACTGAGGAACTGGTGCTTTCTGGTGGATTCTTTCTATAGTCATCAAATCCTGCCTCATGGAGTAAAATGAAGAGCCCGGTGAGTGGTGGAGGATTTTAGTCGGATGGATCCCAGCTTATTGGTCACAAGCATACGAGCTGATGGAGAATGAGCACCAGTCTTCCTGCTTTACATCCCAGAGCGCCAACTCACTGACTCCATGTCAACCTCCAATTTTGAGCTTTCAGCACCTCCAGCCATAAAAGAACAGCGTATGAAAAAGAAAAGGAAAAGCCAGAAGCAATCAATCAAGGCAAGTGCACGGCCGGGCTGTGATTTGTGGTCCAACAGGCGGCGTGGGACATGCAATACATTTATAGTCAGACCCCCAGACCTAAAAGGAGGAGAGCGACTTTTAAATAAAAGACTGAAGAAGAAATGGGAGATTGATATCCTAATCATAAAAAGATTTGATTGATTGTTGATCCCATCGCCTCAGGCACATTACACACAGCTTCCTCTTCCTCGCCATCTTTAGTCATTTAATGACTTCATTTATCATAATTACAGGCGGAGCAGGAGCAGGAGTGATTTTGCTGTGTTTAGCTGTCAGAGAGGAGATGTTCGCTGAGCGTTTGCTAACAATGGTGGATTAAGGATATTTAGAATCTCGCCGTAAGGAGTTACCAGGGTCCCCTTTGCTCAATCGGTTTTCTTCTCAGCAAATATATGGATTTATTCATATGAAAGAGTTGAGAAGATAACAAGTAAAAGAGCCCGTGTAGCGTCGGAAGCTTCTTCTTTGTCTTTTCCCCTCTCGCCCCTGATTGGTTCATTCCCGTCAGTTTTTCATCTGCCTGCTCTCAGTCTTTGGTTTTTGGTTGTTTGACACCTTTTCCTCCGTAATTCTCAGGATTGGATGAATCTGGTTTTAGACCAAATGCTAAATGTTGGACAAAGTCTGTTTGTGTACAGAAAACCAAGAACCTGCATTTGTCCAACCTGAGAGAGTTTGTCCACCATCTATGGATCTTTCTTGTCCTCCATCGTCTCGCCATCTTTCTTGTCATCCATTGTGTCTCCATCTTTCTTGTCTCCTGTTGTCTCTCCATCCTTATTGTCCTCCATTGTCTCTCTTTCCTTTTTGTCCTCCTTTGTCTCCCCATCTTTCTTGTCTCCTGTTGTCTCTCTATCTGTCATTTGTTCGGTTGTCTCTTCATTTTTCTTGTCCTCCCTTGTCTCTCTATCTGCCTTTTCTTCCCCTGTCTCTCCATCTTTATTGTCTTCTGTTGTCTCTTCATCTTTCTTGTCCTCCGTTGTCTCTCCATCTTTATTGTCTTCTGTTGTCTCTTCATCTTTCTTGTCCTCCGTTGTCTCTCCATCTTTATTGTCTTCTGTTGTATCTTCATCTTTATTGTCCTCCATTGTCTCTACTACTTTCTTGTCTTCTGCTGTCGCTCCATCTGTCTTGTCCTCCATAGTCTCTCCGTCTTTCTTGTCATCCGTTGTCTCTCCATCTTTCTTGTCCTCCATAGTCTCTCTGTCTTTCTTGTCCTCCATCACCTCTCCATCTTTCTTGTCCTCCATAGTCTCTTTGTCTTTCTTGTCCTCCATCACCTCTCCATCTTTCTTGTCCTCCATAGTCTCTCTGTCTTTCTTGTCCTCCATCACCTCTCCATCTGTCTTGTCCTCCATAGTCTCTCTGTCTTTCTTGTCCTCCATCACCTCTCCATCTTTCTTGTCCTCCATAGTCTCTCCAACTTTCTTGTCTTCCCTTGTCTCTCCATCTTTCTTGTCCTCTGCAGTCTCTCCCTCTGTCTTGTCCTTTGTTCTCTCTCCATCTCTCTCCTCTAAGGTCATGTCCCTTATCATGGACTCTAGGTCTGCTGTATCAATAGGTGAATATACTTTCGTACCTGTCTTGTCCTCCATTGTCCATTTCTCTATCATGGACTCTAGGTCCCTGGTATCAACCGCGGAGCAGGAAGGATGGACGTTCTTCCTGCCATTGTCCTCCGTGTTCTCCTCATCTGTCTTCTCCTCTGTTGTCTCTTGATCTTTATTGTCCTCCACCGTCATCACCTCTACCATGGACTCTAGGTCCCTGGTATCAATTGTGCCAGATGGAGTATGAGGGGTCTTCATACCTGCGTCCTCCATGTTCTCTCCATCTGTCTTGTCTTCTGTTATCTCTTCAACTTTCTTGTCCTCTATTATCTCTCCAGCTGCCTTTTCTTCTTTTGCCTCTCCATCTTTCTTGTCCTCCATTGTGATCGCCTCTATCCCGGACACTATGTCTTCAGTATCATTTTTGGATGATGGAGGATGGACCGTCCTCGTACCTGCCTCGTCCCCGCTCTCTTCATCTTTCTTGTCCTCTGTTGTCTGTCCATCTTTCTTGTCCTCCGTTGTCATCGCCTCTATCTTGGACTCCATGTCCTCAGTATCCTTTGTGGATGATGGAGGATGGACCGTCCTCGTACCTGCCTCGTCCCCGTTCTCTTCATCTTTCTTGTCCTCTGTTGTCTGTCCATCTTTCTTGTCCTCCGTTGTCATCGCCTCTACGTCCTCAGTGTCATTTGTGGAAGATGGAGGATCGATACCTGTTGTGTCCACCATGTTCTCTTCCTCTTTCTTGTCCTCCGCCATCTCTCCATCTGTCTTCTCCTTCATGTTGTCCATAGACTTTGTCTCCTCCACCTCTTCCCCTGTCTTACCCTCCATGCTCTCTGGGTTTGTGTCCGCTTTGTCTTCGTCAGCTCTAACTTCCTGTGACCTCACAGAGGTCGCCTTTGATCTTGAAGTTAATGAATGTTTAACGTCTTAAACCAAACGTATGATGTCACGAAACGCCTTTGATGCCATAGGTGACCTCACGTACACTCCACATCATTAGCATAGGTTCATTATGTAAAAGGATTATTTCCTATAATGTCATGATCGCGATGATAATTAACCTTTAATGGTCATTTCCCGGCAAATGTTAGAATCCAAATAATGGACTCAGCAAATTAGAAAACTATTCTCACATTAAGACCGTCTGAGATTGAAATGTTAATCCTCTAGTTGGTGATGGAGGATTACGGATCTATTGACGTTGTTCTCTGGAAGATGTGGTTTCTTTTTTTTAATTGGCTTTAAATGTGGAGGATTTGGATTCCCGTGACGCCAGCAGTTCAATATTGAGCCGTGGTGTTTTTGTTTGTCAGTAGCTATTTGTTAAACTAAGACATGGAGATGACTAGATTTTGGTCAGGCCATCAGCTGGCATAACGAGGCGATAGAGGCCTCTGATTTCCTCACCTTCTATAAAGGGCTTTGAGTCCAGGTCCAGAACCGCCAGTCTGTACAGTCAGACACGAGTGAGAAATCAGCCCAGGAGGTTTCTCTTTATTCCCGAACCCGCTCTGTAACCATTTTTTTTTTTTGATGTCCTCTCCCCTTTGGGCCGCGGCTGGCCTGATTGTGGCTCGGCCGCGTGGGGGAACAGTGACGGGCCTCTGGCTCTCCCCCACTCACTCACAGACTCCATTTCCTGCATGGAGAGAAAAAAAGAAAAAGAATAAAAGAATACACCATGTTAGGTTATGATAGCCTGGGGTCGCCCTTACTGCGAGGGAAGCCGACACACACCCGCACACAGACACACACACACACACACGTATGGTGTGCGCTGGTAGCTGGTATAATTGCAGCGACAAAGCCATGCAGTGTAGAAAGCAGATAGGATTAAACCTGTGTGAGTCGCCTACAGACCTCATGACAAAAGAAACGCACAAACATACACAGACTGTACAGCACACGGACGCAAAAACACGCACACGCGCGCACGCGCACTTGGATGGCGGGGGAAGTCAGGAAGTGTCCTCACATCACCCACAAAAGACGAACAAAATCCATAAAGACACAAACACGCACACGCACAAACACACACACACACACACACGCACACAAACACACACATTGTACTTATGTGTTCCTGCCATGGTGAACAAAGCCTCAGGTGATGGGAATTAAGGAACCTGAGACACTGCTTTTGTTCTGGCCAGGATATAGAGGGTGTGGGTGTGTCTATGTGTGTGTCTATGTGTGTGTGTCTGTGTGTGTGTCCTAGAATCTTTCTGAATAACTGGGAGCTAGAAAAGGCGATGCAAGTCTGAGTAATACCTGTCTAGAGGCTGTTACATTAATCCAGCCTTGAAAAAAAAACAAAGGCCTGGACGACGGTGTGTTAAATAGAACAGATTTCATCTTTTGACGTGAAATGGGTTTTTAAAAAGCGCTGTCGTAAATAAAAAACGCAATAAATGACCACCACCAAGATTTTGCGTCTACACACACACACACACACACAGACAGTGTGTGTGTGTGTCACCACTGTGCTAGGTATCGAATTGAAAATTCAAATTGCTTTCCACTGTCCGAACTCAAGTTGGCGCTGCAGCGCCTCTTTTTCCACGAGTACCGTGGAGGATTCTGGGATATGGTAGACTTCCTTGATTTGAACGCGATGTCAAAACAGGGACAGTTATTATCCGGGTGATCCGATGTCAGCCAGAATCCAAGGAGTTGGAGATGCGATCTGGAGAGCAGCCCGGTGAGAACAACGCGTCGGAACACGCGCTCTCCTGCGAGGAGGCTTCAGAATCAAAAAGAGGAAAATGAAACTCGATTTGATCCAATACTCCCAGCTGACATTATTCCACTCATGGAAATTCCTCAATGCTTCCTGCACTCCGGAAAATAATCGATGCAGGTTCAGTGAATCCGTCCGAAAGGCTTTCTCTGCATTTCTGTCACACACACACACACACACACACACTCTCCTCCATAGCATGGATTTCTTCCGCAGAGGTGTGAGTCCGACCGCCTCGGCCTCCTTCCCTTGTCTGTGATCCGTCAGGTTTAAATCAGCCTGGTGTGTAAAACATCGATTAGGAATCTGCCGATCGAGGGAAAACACGGAGTAAACAGACCCCGGAAGGGGGGAGCGGAGTCGGGAGGTTGGCGTCAGGCCGCCAGCTGTCCCGGGAAACGCAGTGTGTTGAGAAAACCTGCAAATAAGACCCGAAATCACTGCAGCTGACTTTGTGTGTCGGTAATCACAAATAGGAATCATTCTGGGTTCTAATTTCAATTTGGCCAGTGAAGGGAGGGATTGTGACACTTCTATCATTGGAATGGTAAAATGCAGGGCGTTTTGAGTTGTACTGATGGCGACAGGTGAAAAGTAGAAGCACTTCTTTCAGTTGATGAGCAGCTGAGTTTTATTGAAATAGCGCCGCGTTAAAAAGTGTTGACTTTTAGTTTTAACGGCCGCAGCAGAACACTGTCGCTCCAAATGGGAGCAAATATATCTAAGCAAAACAAAACAGGGGGGCTTCGGATTCAAATCCCGATTGGTGGAACCGGTCCTCTTCAACGGCCCCAGTAACCGGGCTGTGATGGAAGCCAATCACTCAGCCCGTCTCCTCCATCCTCCTCCAGATCCATCACTTAATCCTCCCCTGGGCTGCATCTTCTGTAAATTTAGCAGCCCCCCCCCCCCCCCTGGACGCCATGTCCCACATTTGTTATCGTTCCCCCCCCATCACCGCTACACAACGTCCCATTCGGCACCAACAATGGTAAAATATCGGAGACACTGAAGAGGCGGAATAACCTTCCATTTCATCCTGAGCCTTTTTGGTCTGGTTTGATATTCACCTTCGTTCTCCCTGCGTCTGACTCGGTGTAAATCACGCTCTGTAAATCATCTGCTGTGCGATGGCTTTCGTTTTCATTTTATGGCTCAGTCCTTCAATCATCCCCCCCCCTCCTCCTCCTTTGCAAATCACCACGGCAACGGGTTATTAACATGGGCTGCCACCGATCGGGCCAGATACCTTCACAAAAGTGGAAATAAGGTCAGGTGAAGAATTAAAATGGTGCGTCTGAGTGTGTGGGAGATTCTGCCTCGGGCTGTGTGTGTGTGTGTGTGGAATTTACTCCCAGACTTTGTATTTATTTACTTCTGCCTTATAATTGTTTGGGGTTGAAATGAGCGCGCTGTAAAGAAACAAAGGATAACATCGGCACCTTGTGCACAAACATTATTGAGCTGCCACACAAAGTTGGTGTCGGCATAATTCAAAGCAAAGCAGCTCCATGTTAAATTATAGTCACATTTATCCAGTTGTGTAGTGTTTTGTGTAGAGTGTGCACACATGGATAAATGGATCCATTCCCATGTCCATCTCTTTCCTCCTGGAAAAAACAAAATAAGTCCGGGTGAGGATCATACAAACATTACTGCAGATCAAGCCATTTCATTACCCAGCATGCCCCTCACCTCGGTGCCCTTTTTTTTTATTGAACGGATTAAATGTTATTGTTATTTTCCCATCATTGCCCCCTCTGAAGTTTGGCTCCATTTCTTTGTTGCTAAGCATTATGAGGAAATAATAAAATAAAAAAAAATCTCTCCTATTCATGTGCCTAACCTTTAGCTCCCGCTAACACCGATAGCGCCGCCGCTCTCCTCACATTGTGCCACGGCGCGTTATCGCTCTAATGCTAGTCGGCTAATGAGGGTTTTACCTGAGGGGGTCTCAGGTGCTAATCTCTACTCAGAGCCGAGGACTCATTATAACCCCTCGGAGGGAGGCCCGGATTAAGAATGGCTTCCCGCTGCTCATTTCTCACTAATAGCCTCCTCGCTATCTGACACGGCTCACCGCGTGACCCTTGACCCCCTGCACGGCCTCCCTCGCTGAATCACCTGCGCCAACCTCCACGGGAGGAAGTGGCTATTTTTACTGATGCAGCGTCTGTTTGTTTAAGTTTAATGCTGGAGCTGCAGCTCTCACTTTTTCTGCTGTTCCCCCTTTTCTCTCTCTCTCTCTCTCTCTCTCTCTCGTCTCCGCTGACCTTTCCCTGAATGATGAATGAGGGAGCAGATAGAAAAGCTGAGTGTGGAAAAGAGAGAGAGAGAGAGAGAGTGTTCTGACTCGTCCCAGGTGAGACGGTCACTTCGAGGACTCGTTTAAAATCCTGTTCACTGTTAGAAGTCAAAAGATTTCATGGCTCCACGTCTCCGTTGACCTTTCCCTGAATGATGAATGAGGGAGCAGATAGAAAAGCTGAGTGTGGAAAAGAGAGAGAGAGAGAGAGAGTGTTCTGACTCGTCCCAGGTGAGACGGTCACTTCGAGGACTCGTTTAAAATCCTGTTCACTTTTAGAAGTCAAAAGATTTCATGGCTCCATGAAAGTTTCCCAGAACAAGTCCCTTACTGCCCCCCCACCCATATGAAATGCCTTCATTTATTACTGTGTTATGTTAAATAGCTACTTTGATTTATTAAAGTCCCGCTCTGGGTCTTATCGGGCGTGTAAACATTACTCCACATGATGTTTTAAAAGATGTTTTGGCTGTGTATTTACTGTGAGAGGGGAGATTATATTTGAGACAATAATAACCTGACAGACGCCGCACAGATAAAGATCCAACTTGATTTTTATTGTTTTCACACCATTTCCCCCAGAGCTAACTTCATAACGCGCCCTCGCCATCGCTCCTACCGTGACCTTTGTCGTTCAGCGCCATCTGAGCTGGAGTGAACGCTTTTGATTTATTTCCCACAATTCCTCCGCTGGTTGTCTTGAACCGCACAGTGTGACGGTCATCACGCAACCCGATAAAAGTGCACGGTTGGCTGGAAGATAAACTGAGCTCTTCAGTGGCAGCTTCAGGGAGGATGTTGCGTCTTCTCTTTCATTCAGTCACCCGAATTACACACATTTTATATCTTAACCTGGTCATATCCAATTTTAACCTTCTATCTTGGCTCATGTGCTCAGTTAAAATAAGTAGATGTCAATGCACTCATGTAGTTTGAGCGATTACGCTCATCATTATGGCAAAATGGGTTGATTTCTCCCTTCACTATGGTTATGACGTAAATGTGCGTGCCCTTGCCTATGGATATTACGGTAAATGTGCGTGCCCTTACCTATTGTTATTACGGAACATGTGCGTGCCCTTGATTATGGATATTACTGTAAATGCGCGTGCCTTTAACTATGGTTATGATGCTACATGGATAGGCCCTTTTCTATGGGTATTACGGTAAATATGCGTTCCTTTAACTATGGTTATTACACTACATGTGCGTGCCCTTAACTATGGATATTACGGTAAATGTGCGTGCCCTTCACTGTGGTTATTACGGTACATGGACAAGCCCTTGACTTTGGTTATTAAGGTACATGGACAGGCCGTTTTCTATACTTATTACGGCACGTGTGCGAGCCCTTCACTATGGTTATTACGGTAAATGGGCGGGGCCTGGTAGTCCATAACAGTAAGTCAGCTTCATGTGCAGAGGATTAAGAGAAACACTTGGATTTAATTAATATAACCAACATTGGAAAGATTGGAAACAGCCGTGGAGCTGCCGACTCGGGTAGACAACGTGTGTGTGTGTGAATATTCCGGTGAGTTAGCTTGAATTAGCCGTTAGCTTAAAAACGGAATTAGCATTAGCATTACGGTTCTTGCTAACTTTGAGAATTGTTGTTTCATTATGTCTATAAACCAGTCAGGATAAACTAGTAGCCTGATTAAACATTTTGGGTGGTGCGATTTTATTTGAAGTAAATGTGCATTCAGGGGAAAATAAGGAGTAAGTGGCCAATTAATTCAGCTACAGTCAGTGTTTTCATGTTTTATAAATGTTCTCTACCGTCATTGTGACTGCCGTGTTCTTAGTAAGCTAGTCTGTTAATATTAGGTTTAAGCTAAAATGTATTTTTTATGTAAAGCTTACATGGTATTCATCCTCTGGACCTGCTGCAAATTAGCATCTTATCATATTCATAGTGAGTATTTGACACCGTTTCCTGTTGTGCTGGGTTGTTCAGATTTGTATTATTTATTTATTATTTTATGTGTTTTTGTTGACAGGGGAACAGTTTGGTCAGGCTGAAATATTTTCAAGGAAAAAGGTTTTAGTCGGACTCAGTCAGGAGAGAAGAGATGTGCGTCACTGATTAATGATCAAAGTTGTGTATTTCCTTGCGATGATTGATTCATCTTCCAATCACCACATTTCATAGTCCGGCTCCTCATGTTTACTGCATGAACATTACCCACCGCTTCCTGGGACATTTATCACCGGGCGTTATGAACGCACGTTAACTATTAACCAGGGAAGAAGGGGATCTTGCTAATGAAGGGGAAAAGATGGAATGCATTTTTTTTCCCTCTGGAAGGCCTCCAGTCTCTGGAACAACAGGCAACAATAAAAAGACAGTGAGTGCCCCCACTCCCCTTTAGATTATTGCAAAAAAACAAAAAAAAACGCTTATCACTGCTAATTAATCTTTTAATTCCCAATTAAGCCCGAGACTTAACGCGATGCTTGTGGAAATGCCAGCGGGCCCCCGGTCGGACTGGAGGGCCTGGGCTCCTGAAGGAGGCCGAGCTAATTCACCTCCGGGGCTTTTATTACACTCGTCTCACTAATTGCTCTTAATGTACATAACCGCGTCGGTTTGAGCAGTGTTTCAGAACTCAGTGTGGCCGCTTGAAGTGATGGACGGAGACGAGATGAAG
Organism: Colistium nudipinnis; assembly: GCA_016785305.1. NCBI lineage: Eukaryota > Metazoa > Chordata > Actinopteri > Pleuronectiformes > Rhombosoleidae > Colistium > Colistium nudipinnis. The sequence goes on along the minus strand of JAFBJU010000531.1, from coordinate 131,918 downwards.
TCACAGGGCTTCTTCTGGCTGCAGCATGGAAACCAGAAGCTCCTGTTTGATGTCTGTGGTGGTGTTGAAAAAAATGATGGTGATGGGAGCCTGACATGAGATAGCGGAGCAGGTGGTCAAAAGTAGAAAAGTTGGCATGTGTGCGTTTATGGAAGCTGGAGCCTGACAGATAAGAGTAAATCATTTTTTTTTATTATAGCCAGATTGTCTCAGATTATATAGAAAATATACAGTAAAAAAAAAAATATATATATATATATATAAAATGTGAAAGGTCCACTTTGGAGCCCGTGTTTGGTTTTGTCTGTAGTGGCCGGAAAAATGTGGAAAAGATCCTATATAAAGGGTTTATTCATAATAATAATCCTTATTATTTTTGTAAAGCATCATTATAAATTTGACCTTGCTCAAGAGACAGAAAGAAAATCTCAAGAAATGTATTTTTCTTTGTGAATCAAAAAACCTGTCGTATTTAGGTCAAAGAATCAATCAATATTAAGGTCTTTAAAGCCCAAATATTGATTTCCTTAAGCCGGTGTAATCGCCCGTGCTTGTTTGGTTTCGCGAGAACACAACACGTGTGATAAATGTGTTATAGAGGGTTAAACTCCAGCACATATTCCCATGGTCTACGATTGGGCCCCTGGGGGTCTCCGGAGCCCGCTCCTGTGATATTTTTAGGAAATGGCACCCTCCTAATTGGAACTCAGGAGCGTCAGCTCTGGCGCGTCGTTGTTGATATTATTATAATTATTATTTTATTAATTGTGGTGCGGCCCAGGGGCCAGGAGGAGGCAGAGATGAATGAACGCTGACGCAGGGAGAAACAGGGCAGCGCTGATTTAATTACAACCAACCTTGAACATGCCGTTGTCCCCCAGGACAACAAAAGCGTCCAACTATGTGTGTGCGTTTGTGTGTGTGTGTGCGCGCGCGCAGGAGGCCCGAGAAACCTGCAGTGTGTGCTGGGAGTTAAATACTTGTCTTCTGTCATGTCTCTCGGGAAAACAGACACAAACAATATATCGGCGCATAAGAACACAAATACACAGGTGCAGCATTTATTTTTTAAATTTTGTCTACACAAAGCAGGATTAGATGGAAGTTTTATTCATTTCACTCTCAGCTCCAGTGGCTGTCAAAAGAAAAAAAGTGTTTCCTGCCACTTATGACCAACATAAGCAGCTCATCCCTCTGAGAAGTGGATTATGGTTTGTCGTGGCGAGGTAAATCCCCCTCGGTTGCATTTTTTTTCACTTGGGCACGCAAAAAAAGAGCCGTTTTGTCACTTTGCACGCACACACACGTTTGCACACAAAGACTAAACGTTCCCCGTGACGCTCAGGTCGGCCGCAGCGGCGACTCTCTAAATATCTCAGCAGCTCCTCCACTAAAGCAAATGGAGTGGCGAAGAGCTTTACACCGCCATGCCAAAGATACCCCTGTGCGTGCGTGTGTGTGACTGAGTGTGTGTGTTCATATTAGCCAGCAGCACTCATGTGGAAAGCCCTGGAGGAGTCCACTTGAATAGCAGCAGTGCTTTTTCCGAAGAGAGTGTTCAGCCATTTTGACATTACGCCAAGTAAATATTACTGTCAAATACACACACACACACACACACAGAGCCAACACATGCTCAGGCTCATGTAGACAAAGGCATTTCCTGCCACACACGGCGACTCGCACAATGCACAGGAGAGCAGACAAACACACACGCTGGGGGGTCAGAGGTCGCTGGCTTTTTTTGATTTTTCTTTTTATGACTAGACTCTCCACTTGCAAAGCATCATGGGATTGGATCATATGTTTAACGGATTGTGCTGTGGCCTGGATCCCTGTTTTACACCGATCCTCAGGCCTGTGTGAGCGGCTGTTTACTCATCCTGTCTGTGTTTACATTAAAAGAACAAAGTGCCTTATGGGAAGGCAGGGTGGGCTGTCAGGGGCCCGGTGAGGCATGGTGTGTGTGTGTCTGTAATAACAATTGACACGCGACGTTAGACTCGGGACCTCCTGCAGTGCAGAATATAATTGTGGGTTATTGGAAGTCCAAAAATGTTTCAGGATGAAATCAAATGTCCCCGACCAACATCTTTTGGATTGAAATTTGAGTCGCTTTTTTGTTATGCCACATTGAGCTTAAAAGCGCTGAGAGGCATCTGTGATAAATTATTCAGTCAAGGTTCACCTATTAGCTTCATTTATAGCCGACACATCCCACTGCCTTCGTCTGCAAAACCGCTGACGAGTGCACATTCACATTTGGAGGATATGACAAGTATTTTATATTATTATTTTGTCATTTCTGTGTAGATGCGTATTCGTAGAGTCAACCACACCAATCATTACGAGGACAAATTAAATGGACTGAATGAAGCAGGTACACAAAAAAAAAAAAAGATTTATAGGCTCTTTTCAGAAAAAAAAAAAAGTAATCCTCTGCACTTCCTGTCCCAAAAATGGATGTCCACTTTCAGGACTTTTTCTTGTCTTGCTGTGGGCGGTTTCTTTAGTTATTGTCAAAAGGCGAGAAAACCAATTTCCTACACTTAATTTATATTTCTGCATTAGGACGTTCGGGGGGCTTTGTGTCTGCGCGGCTTCTCCATAAACTGGATTTATCGCCTCGACGCGTGGGCCTTAACGAGAGCGCCGCCGCAGACGTGCGCGCCTCTGATTTATAGTCGGGCTGTCCGATTTTACCCGTTGATAATAGCCAGCACAACAAACAGGTGCGTCAAATGTGAAGAGGCCGGAACCCTCTCGTCTCACCGTGGCTCCTCTTTACTGACTCGGAGTCATTTTTGAATTTTAGTGTTCATGTTGTGAACATTGAAAAAAAAAAAGACATTTGGTCACATCTGTCACTGCAATGAATCTAACCGCCTCTGAAAAATCTATTCTCTCCGTGTCGGTAGTCATAAAAAAATGAATGAATAATATAGAGAGCAATAAAACAGGAAGTGATATGGGAGGAGACTCATTTGAATAAAAACAACCTATGAAGAGTTTTTATTTGAGTTATAATCTCTTGTATCAAGTCTACAAAGTGCACTAACTGTAAAAAAAAAAAAAAAACTATTTTGTGGTTTTAGATGATCACTATTTTTCAATTTTTGTCAACATTCAAAATACTTTCTGCACGTCAAAATGAATAACCTGTCACTCTTTACGGAGCCACATCTCATCCCACCTGTGACGCCCCCCAAACTCTTTTGTTTCTTTATTAATCTGCGCTAGTTTTTTTGGTTGGAAACAGTGTTGAACATCCTCAGGCCTTTTTTTTTTCGCTCTCTGTTTTGTAGATTTCTGACTTTGGTGGGGAATGACAGCAAGATCTATACTGGGGATGAAAATAGAAGTAATTGGCTGAGCGTCAGCTCTATAATAACAGGCTCGACCTGACTGTGTGATTATCTCTGAGTTCCAGGCATTCAGTCCGGTTCTGTCTGCATAATGACAGCCAACGAGAGTCTAAACGCAAATTGTGTGTCTCCTCCAGGCGTGATCTACACCACCGACGTGTTGGACCGCGAGACCAAGGACTCCTATTGGCTGACGGTGTACGCCAGCGACCACGGCGTGGTCCCCCAGTTCGCCACCATCGAGGTGTACGTCCAGGTGGAGGACGTCAACGACAACGCCCCGCTGACCTCGGAGCCGCTGTACCGGCCCTCCGTGCCCGAGAACTCTCCGCGCAACGTCACTGTGATCCAGATCCAGGCCCAGGACCCGGATATCACGCCCCCCACGGCCGGCGACCGACTCAACTACCGCATCATCAGCGGGAACCCGCAGAACTTCTTCACCATCAACCCGCGCACAGGTGAGCCATGCCACGCGTCTGAAGTCACTGAGTAGACCGGGGATGGACACCTTTTGAGGAAGGGAAGTGTTTCCATTTCAAACAGGACCCAACTATGTTCAAAAAGTCCAGCTCTGCCTGAGTAAATACAATTACGCAGTGATTTGTACCGCGTTGTCCCTCCGGAACAGGTTAGCTCGCTCCACAGCGTAGGTTACCATGGTGATCTACACCAGTTAGACATGGCGATCAACCCTGCATAAAAATGAGCCGGCTGGGTGGGTTACCCTGAGTCTGCATTATTTATGTATGATATATTTACAGTATATACAAGGGAACATTACGCTAACGTTGTGCGTGTGTGTCCATTCGACACGTCCAGTTCTCCAGAGTTCCTGAGGTTTCATCATTACCGCCTCGGTCCTCACTGAGCGTCTAATTGGAGAGAGCTGGTGGAGAGAAATGTTCCGATAATGAAGTGAGGAGGAGAAATAATAACAACAGCAGCAACACACACACACACACACACACACAGACTGGCTGCTGCTATATTTATCTTTTCTTTTAGTTAACATCCGTCGTCTCTGAACCAGAAAATATTTCACACATTTGCCTGAAGAAGCTCCTCCATCTGTCTTTTTTTTTTCCCACTTGTGCGTGTGTGTATAAGCAGCGCATATCATCTTGTATTCTTTCTTTGTGTCATCCCGCCCCTCCAACTTTTCTGCTGATAGCTGTGGATGGCAGATGCAGAATATTTGATTTTGTTGTCATGAAACATTGATGAGGAACCAGATATCAACTCACAGCCCACTTCCTGTCTGATGATCACATTTTTAATGGTGGTTTTTTTTTTGCGTGTCCATCTGCCTCAACTGAGCCAGAGGGTGTGTTGAGTTCAATGCCAATCAATACCTGTAGGGAATAGCTGTCAATATATCTTGTGTGTGGAGAGTGCGATTCCAGGGTATTCCACCTGGAACCCTGCTGGGAATTTAGTATCTTAACAGTTGAATTGATTCTCAACAAAAAAAGATAAACATTTTATTGGAGCTTGCCTCATTAACAGTCTCCTCTGCATCTCGGATTTTTTTTTAGTTTTTATTTCGATTTTTAGCGTCACTCGTGAGGTATTTTACGTGTCCAGATAGAAATGAGAGAGCACAGGAAGGAAACTGTGGAACCTCAGATTTTCTTTGGATTTCCCTGAAGGTGGTTATATGTTCTCTCACCAGCTAAAGGTCAGTGGAGCTCTGGAGACCTTGGTATGTCTCCACCAGGTGAATCCTGAATCTTCAGACCTCACCGGCCTGTAAAGCACACAGTGCGGCGTGTGATTTGTGTTGTTGACCTCGTTGTGTTGCTGCTTCCCCTGTCTACGCAACTTTACACTCTCAGTAAATTACAGGGGATGGTGAAGGGGGCCTTGAAGCCGTCATTCATCACGCAGGCTTCAGTGGACCCATCAATCGGAGGAGGATTTTGGGGGGATGAAGTGATAAATATCAGCAGGAGACCAGATCTTCATAGAAGGATGACAAGGAGCATCCGTGAAATACATCTCAGGGCAAAGTTTGGGTTCCACGGGGGGAAGCTGTGATTTCACGGGGTGGACGTGGAGGAGACATGTGGTGGAAACCTTCCGCGGTGACCTCGGGGTCTGCAGAGGAACATCTGGAGAAGAGAGAGTTCAAAAACCTGCTGGAGTTTGTGCTGCTTTTGGTTTGTGTAGCATCGCACGACAGATTCTCTGTGCAAATGTACAGGCCCAGTGGAAAAAAGGACCATGATGCAATGCGGCGCTCGGTACAAACTTTATTTTCCCCATTTATAAGGAGGACTTGATTGTGATTGGGTTATGAAACGTGATATCGTGATGCATGACAAAGAAAAATCACTGCCAGTTCACAAAGAGAGAAATAGCGGTCGGGGAGGATGACGCCTGGGTGTGTTCAACCATGTGTGTTGGTTTATAGGTTACACACACACACACACACCCACAGGGCAGCAGGAGCGGAAATTTAAAGCAGTTGTCGTGTCCAGTTGAAGCGGAGACAGTTTAATCTCCTCCTGGCTGCTGTGAGGAGTTTTGTTCTGGTCTGGTGTGGATATCATTGTAGATCTGATATCGGAGTCCTATGATAACAAATGAACCAAAATCATAAAAAAAAGTCACTCACCTTTACAGTTTTATACTTTTGCTCCATGTGTGACTCAGACTCTTTCAGATTTTTCTCATTTTCCACCTTGGGTTATAATAATAATAATGATGATGATAATATTTGTTTATCTTGTAAGTTGTGCAAAGAGCACACTTGCATGTTAATATTCTCCACAGTCTTTCAGGGAGGACTTGTGTGTGTGTGTGTGTGTGTGTCTCATGTCTCCACCTGTTTTTATTGTTAAAGCCATCATCTGTGGTAACCTCCGCAGGGAGTTGGTGTTCATCAGTCAAACATCCTGATGCTGTGTGTTACCACATCACAAATCCCTATAATAATGGGATAAATCTTAAAACCTTTCAAATGACTGCCATCATCAAAGATGAGGATTTGTTTTGTGCAAGAAAAACAGTTTCACATCTTTTATTCATTTAGGTGGATGTAAAACTTTTAAAACGCCCTTAATGGTTATACACAAAGAGAAGGTCTTGCACGGTGGTGTGTTGTGTAGCAACAGCAGCAGCCTGGTGCTCGTTGTGTAAGATGAAATGGTAGTAACCACAGTGCATCTGGTTTGTGTGTAATTGGATTTTTTTTGGAAATGATGTGAGAATCAGTGAGAGAGCGCAGATGGAGGCCGCACCTCCAGCCTGCCGATGGATTTAAAAAGGTAGTGCATCACCCAGAATGCTGGGAACAATTATTTTTGATTCATATTTACGTTGATTGAACATGTAAATGACTCACAGTTACATGGTTCTGGGTTCAACAGTTTTTTTCTTTAGCTTTCTCTTGCTTCCACATAAACAGCAATTGTTGTATTATTATTATTATTATTATTATTATTATTATTATTATTATTATTATTATTATTATGGTCATTATTATTATAATTATTATTGTTAGTATTATTATTATTATTATTATAATTATTATTGTTAGTATTATTATTAATGTTTTCCTGTTTTAATTTATTCCGTTGTTGTTATTATTCTTTTATTATCCGTTTCCTAATCATACGACTTCTTACCCACATCTGGTTCTCCATTTCTTAAATTTTTCATTTTTTTTTTTTTACATATTTTGTCAAACCCATTACACAGGCCGATGACATTCATTCTTCTTCTCTCTCTCAGACCTACAACAGTATTTAGGCTTTTGGCTGCCGGGATGTTTTCAGCTAATGTTGCATAATCCCGTTTCCAATAGGATCCTGCTTCATTCATAAGGCTGCCGCATACCAATGTGTGTGTGTGAGGTTTTTGCCAGAGAAACAGGCTACTCTCTCTCTCTCTCTCTCTCTCTCTCTCTCTCTCTCTCTCTTTGTTAAACTGGGTTACTTATCCTGAATAAATTACCAGAATTAGCTGCGATTCCTTCATAAAAAAGCCTGTCCTCATTGTTCTGTTCTATTTTTTTGACACATTAATCATTTTCCCAAATGCCCCACTCGCTGGCCTGCTGGAAATCTACTATATTACAATTTAATTAATAATTGTTCTTCTGGCACTGACACACACACACACACACTCACACACATCTGGATTCACTTGTGACGGTGTCCTCGGGGACGCTGGACAACACCGCTTCTCTAAATACTGACGTCCATGTAACACAATTTTAATTTTGGATCTATTTTTAACCAAAAAGCAGAAGAAGGAGTGTGTGTAACGTGATGTCGTCACATTATTGGACTTTGTGCGATGATGGCTTCCTCTCTGCTCCGTGATGTTCTCCTCCTCCTCCTCCTCCTCTTGTGATTAGTGTTAATGAGGTGTGCACTAAGTGAAATGCTAATGCAGGACAGGACAGCTGCACAGAGACTCGGCTTCACCGCAATCATTTGTAACACACACAGACACACACACTCGCACAATGATGCGACATGTGGGTTTCTTTTTTTTTTGGTATTTGTGCAAAAGGGATGTTGTTGGTCTTTGTTAATTGGGTTTCTGTCAGGGTGGCATTTCTATAACAGATGGTGTTTGTATGTGCGGGTGTGCGATTGTGTATTTGTGCTCATGCATTTCTATGGTTTCCCACATTGTTGTGAGGACATTTTGGACAACGTGGGTAGTCCACACAACTTTAAGAGTGATAGGTTTAGGTTTAAGTTGAGTTTAGGGGATTAATGTGGTTAAGGTTTAGTTGCGTGTTCTCACAACGATAGGAAGACAATTTTGTGCAAGTGTGTGTGTGTTATTGTCTGTGCATAAGACATGCATCCCACCCACACGGTGTGTTTGTGTATTTACGAGAGCTTGTGTGCGACTGCATTAATGTGCGCGTTGAAGTGTTGTCGTGTTTATTATTTATTAGTGTGTCAGTGGGTGTTAACATTCTGTGTGTGTGTTTGTGTGTGTAACGTCGCAAGCTTTTTGTGTTAGTGTGTGATACTGTCACTTTGATGCAGTGATACAAAAAAATGCCCATGTAGCGTTGTTTACAGACTGTGTGTGTGTGTCTGTGTGTGTGTGTGTTGTGCATTGAAGTTGTCGGGTGCTGACACATTCCTCTTTGTCGGTGCTAATAACTCGGCGCTGACACACACAGGAAGTGCTGGCAGCTTGTTAGCGTGTCAGCCTTCCTGGTTAATAAAGCCAACCCCAGCAGTTGTGTTCTCATTAGAGTTGTGTTGAGTTGCGTGGCTTTTTTTTCTCTCGCTATTCATCTTGAATATATGAGTCGACAGCAGAGTGGTGATAAGCTGAGGAGAATCGGTCTCTGTATTGATTGATCCGTATTATTATGAATAGTTTAGATCCCAGTTTTTCATCATCGATCCACTTTAAATAAATTGATGACGTCATGATTTCATCATCGCCCATTGCTTTGGATCAATAAGCTGATTTAATCGCAAAAACCAACAGCCGATATTATTTAACGTGTTGAACAGGACTCTCCTCAGCTCGGGGCCTATTTCCAGTCAGCATCACTCAACTCATCCTCCTCTCTCTCTCTCTCTCTCCATTTATCTTTCTTTGTCTCCTCCGTCTCTCCTGTCAAGTTCTTCAAACCCCGAGTTTTTATTTTTCTGAAGAGTCTCCGTCAGCCGAGAGGCTGGAGAGATACTCTGCTGTCCCCAGAGGAGAAAACATGAGCGCTACTCTCATATTTTTATGACAGTCGTGACAAACAGGCTAGATGTGGTGTTTTATATTGGAAAGTCGCTTTTTTTTTTCATGTGGTGTGGAAAACTTCTGCAGCACCAGGCTCGTGGAGTTTTTTATATAAAAAGCTTTTGGTTTTTTTTAGAGAGAGAATGGAAACAAAGAAAGAACACACCCACAGTGCTGTGGATTACTTTAAGTGTTATGCTGAAGAATAACTAGGCTGTGATACACACCGCAACGCCAACTCAACGTTTCTCCAATGGTTTTTGAAAACAGTGGAACGTGGTTTGAAAAAGAAACGATTTTATTTTATTGAAGCACTAAGGCAAAAAAAAAAATCAAAATTAGTGTTTTTTTTTCACACACAAACCTGGAGTTTGGAGATTTAGTCTTCCACTTCCTGGCAGCGAGAGTAATTCCACAACCGAGCGATTACGTCTTCACCTTTTGGTTTTTCCACTGAAAGCTTTCTCTTAACATCCAGTTTGTGTTTTATCTGCAGCATCTGGAACTTCTCCTGGACCACAATACCTCTGGCTCCACTCCTCACATAATTAGGACAAGGCAGTCATCCTGCTTGACATCCACAACTAATTACCATGTCTCTTAGCTCATTTGGCTTAGTGGCACTACATTGTGTGTGCATGTGTGTATGCGTGTGTGTTTGTCTTTTCTAACACTTTTCTCTTCTGTTTTGTGTATCAGGTCTTATCACGACAACCTCAAGGAAACTGGACCGAGAACAACAATCAGAGCACGTTTTGGAAGTAAGGACATTGTGTGTTTGTGTGTGTGTAAACAGAAACCAAAAATCTTTGTTTCGGAGCTAAGATTTTTTACAGGTAAAGTGTCACTTACTTGCGTTCTGCCTTATTTGACTCTGATAGACTTATAGGGGTTATACGTTTGTAAACCATATAAGTCTGGCATTAGCGTTAGGGTTTTGGTGAAGGGTCGCTGCTAGAGAGATGGGAGTCGGTCTTTAGGGGTTTTCAGGGACCCCGGAACTCGTTGGTCTTGGTTCCGTGTGGCTCGGACATCGGGAAATACGTAAAAATCCCCAAAATGTATTGGCGTTTCGCCCGCTTCCCGATGTCCGAACGACACAGGACCAAGACCAGCGCGTTCGGGGTCCCTGAAAACCCCCTAGTACCAACTCTCAAGTTTCTCGCAGCGATCCTTTAGCAAAACCCTAACCCTAATTCCACACTGATAGGGGTTATAAGCCTGGAATTAGGGTTTTGGTAACCCTAACCCTAACCCTAGTTCCAGACTTAAAGGGTTTAGAAGACTGGAACTAGGGTTAGGGTTTTGGTGAAAGGTCGCTGCTAGAGAGATGGGAGTCGGTCCCTAGGGGTTTTCAGGGACCCCGAACGCGTTGGTCTTGGTCCTGTGTCGCTCGGACATCGGGAAGTAGGTCAAAGGTCAAAAAGCCCAAAATGTCTCGTCATTTTGCCTACTTCCCGATGTCTGAGCGACACGGGACCAAGACCAATGCGTTCAGGGTCCCTGAAAACCCCCTAGTACCAACTCTCAAGTTTCTCACAGCGACCTTTCAACAAAACCCTAACCCTAATTCCACACTGATAGGGGTTATAAGCCTGGAATTAGGGTTTTGGTAACCCTAACCCTAACCCTAGTTCCAGACTTAAAGGGGTTAGAAGACTGGAACTAGGGTTAGGGTTTTGGTGAA
>JAFBJU010000531.1:78512-120692 GCA_016785305.1 Colistium nudipinnis | reverse complement strand
CTCGGACATCAGGAAGTAGGTCAAAGGTCAAGACACATTTATCCTATTTGACCTTTGACCCAGTTGCCAATGTCCGAGCGACACGGGACCAAGACCAACGCGTTCCGGGTCCCTGAAAAACCCCTCGTACCAACTCTTAACTTTCTCGCAGCGACCCTTCAACAAAACCCTAACCCTAATTCCACACTGATAAGGGTGTTAAGCCTGGAATTAGGGTTTTGGTAACCCTAACCCTAACCCTAATTCCAGACTTAAAGGGGTTAGAAGACTGGAACTAGGGTTAGGGTTTTGTTGAAGGATCGCTGTGAGAATCTTGAGAGTTGGTACCAGGGGGTTTTCAGGGACCCCGAACGCTTTGGTCTTGGTCCTGTGTCCCTCGGACATCAGGAAGTAGGTCAAAGGTCAAGACACTTTTGTCCTATTTGACCTTTGACCCAGTTGCCAATGTCCGAGCGACACGGGACCAAGACCAACGCGTTCGGGGTCCCTAAAAACCCCCTGGTACCAACTCTCAAGTTTCTCGCAGCGATCCTTCAACAAAACCCTAACCCTAATTCCACACTGATAGGGGTTATAAGCCTGGAATTAGGGTTTTGGTAACCCTAACCCTAACCCTAGTTCCAGACTTAAAGGGGTTAGAAGACTGGAACTAGGGTTAGGGTTTTGGTGAAAGGTCGCTGCTAGAGAGATGGGAGTCGGTCCATAGAGGTTTTCAGGGACCCCGAGCGCGTTGGTCTTGGTGCCGTGTGGCTCGGACATCAGGAAGTAGGTCAAAGGTCAAGACACTTTTGTCCTTTTTGACCTTTGACCCAGTTGCCAATGTCCGAGCGACACGGGACCAAGACCAACGCGTTCGGGGTCCCTAAAAACCCCCTGGTACCAACTCTCAAGTTTCTCGCAGCGTTCCTTCAACAAAACCCTAACCCTAATTCCACACTGATAGGGGTTATAAGCCTGGAATTAGGGTTTTGGTAACCCTAACCCTAACCCTAGTTCCAGACTTAAAGGGGTTAGAAGACTGGAACTAGGGTTAGGGTTTTGGTGAAGGGTCGCTGCTAGAGAGATGGGAGTCCGTTTCTAGGGGTTTTCAGGGACCCCGAACGTGTTGGTTTTGGTCCCGTGTTGCTCAGACATCGGGAAGTAGGTCAAAGGTCAAAAAGCCCAAAAGTGTCTCGACCCTTCACCAAAACCCTAACCCTAATGCCAGTCTTATAAACATTATAAGTCTGTAATTAGGGTTAGGGTTTACCAAACCCTAATTCCAGTCTTATAACCCTAAAATGGGGACCCAGAATTGGCATGAGAACTCTGTGGATCCACTTGAAATGGCCAAGGCAGACCCGAACCTCACATAAGTATTAAAACTCTGACATCAAATATTTGAAAATGACAACAAGGCTTGCATTGTTTGCTTTCGTAAAACACCAACACAGCTGTCCAGTGTTATGTGTATGTGTGTGTGTATGTGTGTTAACAGGGAATGAATCACCCTTTTCCTTCGCCTTCTCTGCACACAAACGCAACACACACCCACAACCGGTGAGGTTTGCATTAGCCGGTTAATAGAGCCAGAGTCTGAAGACGCTGTGCGTGCATCGGTCTCTATTAGGCAATAATAGGATCCTCTCTCTACTCGGCTCTGACCTGACTGGAAATAAATGGTGCCTCTCACGGCCTGCTTGTGCCTCCTGTGTGTGTGTGTGTCTGCAGTTTATTGGCTGCATGATGTAGAGGTTATTTGGTAAATATATATTTAAACCATACAGCCGTGATGTATGAGCACATATCAGTGGTTCCACATTGTTCCTATTCAGAACCATATCATGCTAAATAGTTGAACACAGGTGGTAAAACGCTGCGGCCACCCACATGTAATTATCTGATTGTCTTATATAATATTTTATTATTATATCACTTCTTTTTTAAGCAGATATTTCTCAGTAGGTTGTGGTACTTCGGTCGTCCTTCACCTCCCATTGAATCATGGGATATCTTTTGGCTGTCACATGCAACAAAGAACATATTTAGTTTATTCTTTGAGAAAAGGATACAATTGTTACATATTAGCATGAGGCGTGATTCCACCAAAATCCTTTCAATGCAGAGGAGCGTTCTTAGCTCCGTCTCTCAGTGATCACCTTCAGAAGCTTAATGAATTAACTGTCAGACCAGAGGAAGACAGATTGTTTTCCTTTCACATCGCGATAGCCACGGACTCACAAAGAGTGGAAGTGACACACACCCAGGGACTGGTTGTGTTTTTATATGCGACAAAAATGCTCTTTCGTTTATTCATTGAATCTACTGGTGTAAATTGGTTTTGAAAAAGCCCCAGCGTCACTTAATCTGGGGTTATTTCAATCATCTGTGTTTTTTCTGTGGCCCCTTGCAGGTGCTGGTGTCCGACGGGGGTCCCAGTCCGCGACAGACCACGGTGTGGGTGATGGTTCAGGTCCTGGACGAAAACGACAACAAGCCCACCTTTCCGGAGAAGGTGTACCAAGTGAAACTCCCGGAGAGAGAGCGCAGGAAAAAGGGCGAGCCCATCTACCGCGCGTTCGCCTACGACCGCGACGACGGCCCCAACAGCGACCTCTCCTACAGCATCGTCGACGGCAACGAGGACGGCAGGTTCTTCATCGACCCCAAGACGGCCGTGGTGTCGTCCCGCAAGGCCTTCAGCGCCTGGAGCTACGACATCTTGACGGCACGTGACCTTTGACCAATCCCGAAGATATTTTGAATAAATAAATAATAATCTGGCAGTGCACTGAACGCCTGTGTGTTTCCCTGCAGATCAAAGCCACGGACAACGGGCGTCCTCAGAAGTCGTCCACGGCGCGGCTGCACATCGAGTGGGTGCGCCGGCCCGCAGCCTCCGCCCTCCCGCCGCTCTTCGATGAGCCCTTCTACAACTTCACCGTCATGGAGAACGACAAGGTGGCGGAGATCGTGGGCGTGGTCTCCCTGCAGCAGGCCGCCTCCCACATGTGGTTTGACATCACAGGTAAAATGTCCCGTGTGTGTGTCCGGGAAGAGGACGTCCGGTGCATGGCGTGCTGGGCCCCCACGCCGTCGCTGCGTGTTGGTGGTGTTTCTATATTTGAGGTGCAACTCAGGGTGCGTGTTGTGGCCTCTTTCGCTGCATGATCTGTTCTGCTCTGCCCATCGCCGTCGCCATGGCGACCGCTTGTCCAGCTGCCAGGCCTGTTTGCCCCGTGGGAGGTAAAGTGATGGAGAAGAGACAAAAAAAAAAAAATGGCAGTTTTAAGAGAGAATCTATTTGGACTCAATTCTACTTCAACTTTAGGATTTATCTCTTGGACTTATTTCTAAGAATTGACTTGTTTATTTGTTGAATTTTTTTAAAGTCTGAATGAGGAAAACTCTGTGAAAAGCCAGCGAGAAGTTCTGAAATGCTCGACGGGGCAGACTTAAATCCTTTACATCCGTCAGAGTTCACTTTCTCCCACTCTGAGGGCTTCACCAGCTTCACTAATCCTAATTGACACACTTTATGCACCGCGATTTCTGGGTGTGGTAAAAAAGGATTGCATTTTTTAACGATCTGTACCTTTTGATTTGAAGATGTATTCGTTGAATTTTTTTCTCTGTGGAGTTAAGTCCAGAGTTAATATCGGCCAGCGGGTTCCCACGATGCACCGCTCCTGTTGTCCTGCGTTGTCACCGAGCAGTGACGCTCAGTGTGTTTCCAGATGCAGATACCTTCTGGCTCGGCCCATCTCCTCCCTCTCTTTCCTTCAGTGTCTCCTTCACTCATCACCTCCTTCACTGTGGACCATTTCATGAAATACGACAAATTAGAGCATTTTAGCATTATAATTCTCTTCTTCTTATTATTTTTCATCCTCATCATATTTAAAACACGATTGATCCTAGTGACATTGTCAATGTATCATTAAGTACATTTTCTGTATTTAAGTATACTTTTTGTATTTGTAGTCATTCATGGAATACAATCATTTGTGGATTGACATATCGATATATTATACATATGTATTTATGATATTCAAACATTTATCAATACATTTCTAATCATACATACAAAGTGATTCTCAGTAGCCAGTGTGCGTCTCTGTCTTTCCTGTCTCACCATCATGTCCTCCAGCCTGTCTGTCCTCCTCTTCCTCCTCCAGCCTGTCTCACCTTCTCTCTCCTCTCTTTCCTCAACGCTTCTTGCCTGGAAGGTCCCAGGTCTTTCCGTGAGATGTTCTATATTCTGCAGAGCGCTTGTGGCAGGAACTGTTCCTCAGAAGGTATCTCACTCCCACCGCTCCACTTGACCCCCCCTTGACCCCCCCCCCCCTTCCTCTTATTTTCCTTTTTTTTCTTTTTCCTTTTTCTGTCTCTTTGGTTGGTGCTCATCGTTCACCGCTGTGCTTCTTATCGGTGCTGCCCACGGGTTCCTGCGATCAGTTGGTCGGACCGCGCAGAATTTCTTGTGCGTTCGTGTTTATCCTGTGTGTTCTGTGTGTGTGTGTGTGTTGCACGTCAATGGACTACACAGCAGGGGTTAATTGAGGGGATGAAGGTTTTTGTAAAGAGGCCGTAACCCGGGTGACAGCTCTGTTTAATGTGCGGCTGTTCGCGGCACCTGTACACACATTCCTCAGCCAGTTAATTCATGCCCTCACGCAGGCGGGTTCACTGGTGCACAGAGCCCCAGCCGTTAGCTGCACTAATGGAGGTGAGGTGAGCGTTGGGCAGCTGGGAGCGCGACACCCAGCGGGGACTACAACCACAACCCCCAAAAAAACCCAAAACACATCACCTGGGGGGTGGGAGGTTACGCTCATCCAACCCGGCATCCAGCTCGGATCAGAAACAGAATCAGAAAACATATTCATTGCCACGGATTATTTTTGTGGTGGCAAAAAATGGAATAAGTGTAACAATAAGTAAGTCACAAATGGGAGAATGGAGCGTATAGTGTTAGTGGCGGAGAAGATGGAGGGCTGAGGACATCGGGATGAGCTTAAATGGAGAAAAAATAACAATGAAATAAATAAAATAGAAAAAAAAAACGTGAAACGGAGTCCCAGGGGGGGAATTCAAACGCAAAAGGTGACGTGTGGTTCTCAGAGACGGGTTTTCCTGAAGGTCACAAAGAGAGAGAGAGAGACAGCAGTTAGAGACAAACAGTGTGGACGGGCATCCCTGTGATAGGAAAGAGTCTCACACACACACACACACACACAGGCATACTCCCAGATTTAAAATGCAGAGTACACAGAACATCGCACACCACATCCTCACAAACATCAGTGATCCATTTATAGATGAAGCCGCTCGTGCTCCACCCAGGAGACTGAGCCAAAGACACACACACACACACACACACACACACACACAGTGGACATGACTGGGGATCACAGACAGCCTCCGTCTGGTCCTACACACACACACACCAGCTAAAATGTAAAACCAACATGCTCACATAGACACACACACGCACACAAACATACTAATACACATGTTTAAGTCTTTATATAACCATGGAAACAGCGTTCATGTCCATTAATGTTAGTATATTATTTTGTGGTCATTTTACACTATTTTTCTTCATGTTGGCTCATAAATCATATACATATACAAAAAAATTAACTGAGAAAAGAAATGTTTGATCCAAGGAAGATAAATGATGCCAAAAACAAACCCACAACGTCAGAAAATAAATACACGTTAAGGTTTGTGCTGACTCTGCCAAAAATCCTTTCCAGTTTTTATTTTTTTTGGATGTTTTGATGATTGGCTGATTCTGATATAGAAGGATATTTAAATATATTTTTTATTTATTTATTTTGTTATCGTTTTTATTGAAGCAGAACACAATCCCTACAATATGTGTCCTGCAGGGTGAGGTGAGACATGGATTCCCGTGGAGAGACAGGCACTTTTAGAACAGGGCGGGGGGGAGTTTTTTTTTTTTTTTTTTTTTTTTTGCGGACCGTTGGATTTTTTTCTCCGTCTGTAATTTTGGCCGCGGCCGACCAGAATCTTTTTTTCCATCCTCGGCAGGATTCCTGCCAAAGCCTTCCCTCGTCTCTCTCTGTCCTAAATGAGGATTGAGCAAGGCCGGCTGTTTGAAGCTGGCTGAGTTTCCGCCTTCGTCTGCTCATTAATATGTTGTGGTCGGAAACAGCATTCAATTAAAAAACATTTAAATAAAAAAATCGGATTTTAGCCACATAATGTAAGTGAGAGGACTGAGATCATTTCTGTGGTTTGGGTTTGTAGGATTATTTTTCGATTTTTTCTTTTTTTTTCTTTTCATACAATGCAGTTATAGATAAAAAAATCAGAGACTAGACGCCCTGGAGATTATCTGTGGGAATATGTGTCTGATATTTTCATAGTGGAAATATTAGATTTTTTTTTTATCTGTTGCCTTGTTTGCAAGCTGCAGCTGACAGGAATGCCCTCACAGTTCACAAAAATACTAATAAACATGTAGTTTTAAGCGTTTTTCAAACTGAAGAAGATGTCTGCAATAATATGTTTTTTTTTTTCTAGATAAAGCTGAAACTTATGAACCTTAATTCGATTTTTCCACTTTTTTTTTCGCCTCTTCAACCAAAACGCTAAACACAGAATTCAATCATTTTTCAACTACTTTCAACTTTGACAGGAGAGGAAATTGAAAGAGACTTTAGTGCTTGAAATAGAACCAAACCCCAAATTTCACTGGCAGAAGTTTTTTCGACCGTCGGGTAGCATCGACATGAAATGTCGCTTATCCTGAGAGGACACTTTCAGGTCCACAAAGTGCAGATCGGCTTCGATAATGGTCCATCAAAGAAGCCTGGGATGCACACACACACACACACACACAGAAAAACCCTTGTAAGCTCTGGATGAGTGATGGCAGGATGGGGTTTGAGCCCATGTTGTACTGAGATCATGGATTAACTCGACAGAAAAGCCCCCAATCCCTTAATGTCTAGTCCAAACAAACACACACACAAACACACACACACACACAATCTGCCTGGTGAGATTAGCATTAAGGTCTGATGGAACATCCCAGTTTAACCTCTTCCTACACAGAAATAGTTCATTAGGACTTCCTATTTGTCCTCATCATCATCATCATCATCATCTTTTGCATATTTGTTTCCACACACACACACACACACGCGAGGGTTTGGTTTGTGTTATTGGTGTGCTTGCATGGCCAGTGCTTGTGCTTTGTTGTGTTTCCCGAGATCTTGTTTTCATATGTCCATCAGTTATGTGTGTGTTCATGGTATTTATACTGTATGTGTGCATGCGTGTGCCTGAGGCCGTGTTGTGACCCTGTGCGTGTCCTCTTGTGTGAGCAGGCGGCAACAGCGACAATGTGTTTGACGTGGAGAAGGCGGTGGGCACCATCATCATCGCCAGACCTCTGGACGCCGAGCAGCGCTCCTTCTACAACCTGACGGTGCAGGCCACAGACGGCACCAACACCGCGTACACGCAGGTACCACACACACACCACCTACACGCAGGTACCACACACACACACCACGTACACGCAGGTACCACACACACACACCACGTACACGCAGGTAGCACACACACACCGCGTACACGCAGGTAGCACACAGACACACACACCCACACCACATACACAAAGGAACCACACAAGCACCACTCAGGCACACACATATTCATGCTCACGCCCACACCTGAGGACCATTTACATCCAATTAACCTGCATGTCTTTGTTCAGTGAGGTTACTGGACACCCATTGTTTAAACAGTCTCATTTAAATCAGTTTGTTCATGGATTTAATTTAAAGATTATAGGGTGCACCTGTCAGGGATGGAAATGATCTTTATATGCCCAGTATATATTATTTTTATTATAAATTCTTAGCCTGATTCATCCACTAAACACCGCAATTCTCAAAAGAATTGTTTATTTAATTTTATTCCATTTTTCATTATTTCATTTTATTATCAAAGATCAGCAGCATCCAAAAAAACCTCAAGAATAATCAAGTCGTCGAGTACCAGAATTAAATGAGGTGAAAGTCGCATTCTGAGTGGTTTTGCTTTTTGTTTTTGCATTATTTTATTATTCACACCAACACACACATACTTAAACACACACACACACCTGTAAGTTCGAAGGCTTCCAGATGGAGAGTCAGCGTGGCGTCAGAGAGCGCCTCCACGGTTGAACAACAGACGCCAGGCGGCGGCGGCGGCGGCAGCGGCAGAGTTTAAATTTAGACTCCTGGCAGCTCCCGTCTCTGTTTCCCCTTTCCACCGTTCTTCATGTTTTCTCTGGAGCGGAGTCAGGAGCAACCTCAGGCTCCTTCTTCTTCTTGATGTGTGTATCATGCACTCTGGCAACTTTCCCTCGCCCACTAACTCCTGCTGCTATTTTGTACTTTGCGATCCTGGCAGAGTTCAGCTGCTGTATTCTGGTTAGTACGGCGGTTAGCGCTGTCACTTCACACCCAGGAGGTTTCAATGTGGCCTCGCTCTTTCCCTGAGGAACTTTTCTCGCATGGTTTGTTCACACACTAAACGACGGCACAGAATGTTGTAGAGTAGAGGTCTTCGCCGGGGGGGTCCGTGACCCCCTAGGGGGTCCGCACAGTTTTCGGTTGATTAGAAGAACAAACCCATTTTTCTTCCACAAACTGAAATGTCTTTAAATACACATTAACTTAAATTCGACATATTATTATAGCTATGTTGATACATGGCTCTAAGCCCAGATTAACATAAAACACCATTTTATACAGTATATATATATATAGTCGGGGGTTCCAGCTCCATCGGTTTGGGGGTCCTTGGCCGGAAAAACCTCGAAGACCCCTGTTATAGAGGAAATTATTCTTGAATTCAGAGACGTTGACAAATGATCTGAAGAACTACAGACTCCATGTGATGAATGAAATTGACGTCATGCCACATCTGGTTTTGCGTGTGTGTGTGCTCGGGCCCACACGTCTGACCCGATGACTAACACACACTGAGAATGAACATGTGTGAACACACCTGACACCGGCTGAGGTGTAAACTGAACTGATTCCACTGTGTTTTCCATTATCTGGTTGTTCAGCAGTAGGTCATAAGGATCAGGTTATAACATCAATATATATAGATACATTTTCAAACGGCCAAAGTGTTGGCAAATGCTCCAAATGGCCATGTCTGGCATCGTTTTAGTTTTCTTATCTCAAACAGGGCAAAAAACAATCACCGCCGTATAAGCTCCGCCCCCCCCCCCTCGTCACCCCATGCCATCAGCGGCCTTCTGCCCCCACCCCCCCGTGCAGCGGCATCTTGGATCCTGATGCCTCTGGCCTGCAGGGCATCAACAGTAATAGGCTCTCTTTTTATTTATTACGAAGTAGGAAACTAAGTCAGTGATTCATCTCACTTCCTCTCATCTATTTTTATCTTTATTGCATCATATTTTTTTTTTCGCCCCCACGTTTTTTTTTCACTCTCAGAGCTTCACAGGATGAAATCTCTTCTTTGAGTTCCTGAGCGTGTTTTTTTTTTTTCCGCTCCGGTGTTTTTTTCCCCAATTCATGCTGAGCTCCATCACCGGTCATCTGTGACTCAGCGACTTTCCATGAGTCATGACACACACACAGCGACCAACGACACCCGACGTGACACACATTCCTATGCTCCATTACATAACTCTGTCGTATTGATGAAAGCACCGCCGCATTTGTTTTGCCTCCGTAATGTGCAATTCTACTGTGGTTATTTTTTCAAAAAAGGAAAAACATAATTTGTGTCCTTTTATTCTCTATGTTTTATCCTTTCATTTACCATAATAACTCAAACTAGGTCAAAAAGGTCAGAAAAATCTGCAAATTAAATTAGTTAAAATATTTGGGTTTATGTTTACTGCCAATTAAAAATTCTCCTAAAAAACGCCTGCAGACTTTTGCCTGTCTAACTGTCTGTCCACTCTGTCCTCTCTTCTCTTTCCCAGGTTCTCATCAGCGTGATGGACAACAACGACAACGCCCCGGTCTTCTCCCAGTCCACCTACGACGTGACCATTTCCGAGGACACGCCCCCGGACACCGAGGTGGTGCAGGTTCTGGCCTCGGACCGGGACGAGCACCACCGGCTGACCTTCTCGCTGCAGAGCTCCATCGACCCCAGCAGCATGCGCCTGTTCCGCATCCACCCCAACCTGGGCACCATCCACACGGCCCAGAGGCTGGACCACGAGGCCTGCGCCCAGCACATCCTCACCGTGCTGGTGAGTCTGCAGCCAGCCGGAATGTTTTATTTAAATCTCTGTCATGCCATTGAGGTTATATTTAGCATCTTGTGCCAACAGCTGTGACTCTCACTGCCAGAGTTTTTTTTTTTTTTTTATTGCGTCGGCCCGCTCTGCATTGTTGTGCTATTAGAATCACGGTATGATGATTAGGTCATTCTCTGCCTGTGGTTAGTCCTCCTGCTGATGGTTCCCAGACTGGTAAGAGAGTAATTGAGTTTTTATAGAGGAATTTTCAAATTTAAAATTTTTTTTAGAGGAAAACCAATATATATATGTTTTATATACAGTATGTTTATTATTATAAATATTATTATTATTATTATTATTATTATTATTATTATTATTATTATTATTATTATTATTATTATTATTATTATTATTATTATTATTATTATTATTATTATTATTATTATTATTATTATTATTATTATTATTATTATTATTATTAATGTTATTATTATTATTTTATTATATTTTGTCAGGCTGCCTTTCTTGTAGTCAATGCACTGAGGAGCTTGTTAATGAAAACAATACATTACAATACAATAGTGCCATATAATAACAGTGCTGTTAAATATTTTGAAAAAAGAAAAAGAGTAAGGCTGATTTTAATAGTTTAAATACATTTGATCCAGGTTTGAATCATTTTCTCATCTCTTCAGGACAAATTGTTGAATGTCTGTGACATCTTGGTTGAAATGTTCCCACAGAGCATGTGCATCAACGTTGTTAAAAATGTCCCATGGTTCAGGACTGACATTTTTTAATAACTTAGTGGAAGGCTGTCATAAAAAAAATGAGGAACTTCAGTAACAAGGACACAGATCAAAGTTATGTGCGGTTGTTATACTCTTATAAATTATTGACGTGGGGCGGTTGGAAGGAGAGGAGCTCTCTCTGAGTAGAAACTCATCAATTTATGGGAAATAGTTCTGGTTGTGGCACTCCTGAGTCCAATACATACAGAAACGGGAGAGCCTGAGGAAAACTTAAAGTCTGTGCTCTTATTCCACCTGAACTAACCATTCAGCAATTAATGCAAACACGCTGCGCAGGAAACCAGTATCTACATCTCACCACTGCTAATAGCTTTCAATTATTTAAATGTGCATTTTGGGGAAATATACGCTTGAAGGGAAAGTGAAGGAGAAAATGCTCTGGTGTGAAAAATATTTTGAACTTCTTGGAGACCTTCTTGACGTTTTGCTTGTTCTCCCCCCAGGTGAAGGACCAGGAGTTTCCATACAGGAAGAACCTGGTCCGGGTGCTGATAGAGGTGGAGGATATAAATGACCATGTGCCCATCTTCAGCAGTGCCCTGTACGAAGGTCAGGTGTACGAGTCAGCGGCCGTGGGATCAGCTGTGGTCCAGGTTACGGCCCTGGACAAAGACAAAGGAGAAAACGCAGAGCTGCACTACTCCATCGAAGCAGGTCGGTCCTGGTTCTGGTCTTGATGTTTGTACCTGTAAAATATAGTGCTAACCTTGTCGTGTTTTTTCCAACAGGAAACACTGGAAATGCTTTCAGCATGGAGCCGGTGTTGGGCATCATCACTGTCGCACGCGACCTGGATTTGTCCAGCATCGGTCATTACGTCCTGACGGTGCGGGTCACGGATAGCGGCGCCCCGCCACTGTCCACCACCACCGTGGTGCGTATCGCCGTCACGCTCTCCGACAACGCCGGCCCAAAGTTCCCTCAGCCCGAGTACCAGGCGGAGATCACGGAGAACGCCGTGGTCGGGACGTCGGTCAACACCGTCAGCGCAGTCAGCCAATCCACGCTCACGTACGACATCAGACAAGGAAACGCGGATCGGGTTTTCCAGATTAATCAATACAGTGGAGTGATTACCACCCAGAAGCCTCTGGACTTTGAGAGCACGCCATCGTACACCCTGATAGTCCGGGCCACCAACATGGCTGGCATGGCCTCCAATGCGACTCTGTTAATCCAGGTGGTGGATGAGAACGACAACCCGCCGGTGTTCCAGCTGCTTCATTATCGCGGGAGCATCAGCGAGGCGGCGCCAGTCAACAGTGTGGTCCTGGACTCGGACAACTCACCTCTAGTGATCAAGGCCACAGATGCTGATCGGAACCAAAATGCTCTGTTGGTCTACCAGATCGTGGAGGACACGGCCAAGATGTTCTTCACCGTAGACTCGGGAACTGGATCCATCAGAACCATTGCTAATCTGGACCATGAGACTTTTGACACTTTCCACTTCCACGTCCACGTGAGAGACAACGGTCGGCCACAGCTGACAGCCGACAGTCCGACTGAAGTCACCATACAAGTGATTGACACGAATGACTCACCACCACGTTTTACCCAGAATGCCTATGAAACAGTCCTGCTCCTGCCCACCTATGTGGGAGTAGAAGCTTTGCAGGTTTCGGCAGTAGATCCTGACAAAGACGTCCCCACAGAGCTGACCTACTCCCTGACCGATGGAGTTCTGGAGTACTTCTCCATCAAACCCTCAAGTGGAATCATTGTTGTCAAAAATAACAACTTCTCCAAAGAACGCTTCCGCTTCAGTGTCAAAGTTTCCGATGGGAAATTCTCCAGCATGTCTTCGGTGACCGTTCTGGTCCGAGAAGCTCTGGACTCTGGGCTCAGCTTCACCCACAGCCTTTACTCTTCATCTATTCAAGAGAATGTGTCAAATATCACCAAAGTGGCTGTGGTCAATGCTGTGGGAAACCGACTCAATGAACCATTGAAGTACACCCTGTTGAACGCGGGTACGCGCTTCATAATACGTCCCACTTCTGGAGTGATCCAAACAACGGGGATCCCCTTCGACCGAGAGGAGCAGGAGTTCTATGAACTGGTTGTTGAGGCCAGAAGGGAACACGACCGTCTGCACGTGGCCAGAGTTATGGTTCGAGTCCAAGTCGAGGACATAAATGATAACGCCCCTGTGTTTGTTGGACTTCCATATTATGCAGCTGTGCAAGTAGAGGCGGAGCCAGGATCACCTATTTTCAGGGTCATGGCGGTAGATGGTGACAAAGGGATCAACGGAGAAGTATCTTACTATCTCAAAGATGACCACGGTCACTTTCAGATCAACCGGCAGACGGGGGGTGTCAGCCTCAAGAGGGCTTTTGAATCTGACCTGTCCAACATGGAATACCCAATAGTGATATACGCCAAAGATGGAGGTTATCCACCGCTCTCATCCACCATAGAATTTCCTATAACTGTAGTCAACAAAGCCATGCCCGTCTTTGACAAATCCTTTTACTCCGTTTCTGTCAATGAGGACGTGACCGTGCACACGCCAATCCTCGGCATCAACGCCACGAGTCCAGAGGGTCAAAATATCATCTACACTATAGTTGACGGAGACCCGTCGCTCCAGTTCGACATCGGTTTCGACACCGGAGTCATAAGTGTCATACACTCGTTGGACTACGAAGCCGCCTCGTCCTACCACCTGACCATCAGAGCCACGGATTATCTGACCGGCGCCCGGGCGGAGGTCGACGTTGACGTGATTGTCCAGGATGTAAACGATAACCCTCCGGTCTTTCAGAAAATGTCCTACAGAGTCGTTTTGTCGGAAACGGCCATGATTGGAACGCCTGCTCTTCAAGTCATTGCCGCTGACAAAGACTCGGAGAAGAACAATGTCGTGCGCTACCAGATCTTCTCCGATACACATAACAACACGGACTACTTTCACATCGACAGCAGCAGCGGATTAATCCTCACTGCGCGTATGTTAGACCACGAACTCCTCCAGAAGTATGAGTTCGTAGTCCGGGCCACTGATAACGGCTTCCCACCACTCAGTAGTGAGGTTTCAGTCACAGTTGTGGTGAATGACATGAACGACAACCCTCCAGTCTTCAACCAGCTCCTCTACGAGTCCTACGTGAATGAACTGGCTCCCAGAGGTCACTTTGTGACCTGCGTTCAGGCCTCGGATGCCGACAGCTCGGATTATGACAAATTGGAGTACAGCATTTTGTCGGGAAATGAAAGAATGAACTTTGCGATGGACAAAAAGACGGGAATCATCACGCTGTCGGGTCAACAGAGGAAGCAAAGGATGGAGTCCGTCTACAGCCTCAACGTTTCCGTGTCCGATGGCGTGTTCACCAGCACGGCTCAGGTTCACGTTAAGGTGCTGGGAGCCAACTTGTACAGTCCAGTGTTTGGGCAGAACGTGTATGAGGCCGAGTTAAGAGAGAACGCCGCTGTAGGAACCAAAGTTGTACAGGTAGGCTGAATTTAACGGAAACAGTCATAGTCAAGCATTGTTGTTCCAACATATTGTGTTGACTGTATTGATTTTTGTAATTCCAGGTGAAGGCGACAGATGCGGACCCTGGAATGTTGGGGCACATCACCTATTCCTTTGTGAACGATGTGGGGAAGGACCAGTTCAGCATTGACGCGAGTGGCCAGATCACCACGGTGGAGAAGCTGGACCGTGAGGACCCGGCTAATAAGGACATCGTTCTGACCGTGGCGGCCCGGGACTCCGGGGGGCGGGACTCGTACTGCACCGTACAAGTTGCGCTGTTGGACGACAACGATAACGTTCCTCGTTTCCGTGCCTCAGAATACAGAGCTTCGGTCAAGTCTGATGTGGATAAAGGATTTTTGGTGACG
Organism: Colistium nudipinnis; assembly: GCA_016785305.1. Taxonomy (NCBI): domain Eukaryota; kingdom Metazoa; phylum Chordata; class Actinopteri; order Pleuronectiformes; family Rhombosoleidae; genus Colistium; species Colistium nudipinnis. The sequence continues at coordinate 105,785 of JAFBJU010000531.1, read as the reverse complement.
CAGATTCAGGCGTACGACCCCGATGAAGGCGCCAACGCCAAAGTTACATTCTCGCTGTACAGTGAGGCACACATTCCTGTGGTGGACATTTTGGAGATAGATCCAGACAACGGATGGATGGTGACCAAAGGCAGCTTCAGCCACTTGAGGAACTCTGTGTTGTCTTTCTTTGTGAAAGCTGTGGATGGAGGAAATCCAGTCCGCCACTCTCTGGTGTCTGTCTACATCCACGTTCTTTCTCCAGATTCCTTAATTCCGTTCTTCAACCAACCTCAATATTCATTTAGCCTTCCAGAGGATACCAACATAGGCTCTACCATAGGGACGGCGCGCCTCAACGTTCCTCCTGGGTACGACTCGCTGGCTGCTACCTTTGCTCTGGTTAACGGAGAGACTGGAGAGAACAACCAGGACGCGGTGTTTGTGGTGGAGAAGGACACCGGTGTGATTAAACTGGATAAGCCTTTGGACTATGAGGTGATAAAGGAGTACCACTTCAAAGTGACCACCACGGTACAACAGGCTAAACTGGACTCCGTCACAACTGTGGATGTTGAAGTCAAAGTGTTGGATCTCAATGATAACAAACCGGCCTTCGAAGCCAACTCCTACGAGGCCACAGTCATGGAGGGCATGTCGACCGGAACCAGAGTCATTCAAGTCCAAGCTCGGGACCCGGACTCGGGGGCCAACGGTCAGGTGACGTACAGTCTGGGTACTTTAATCCAATCAGAGGGAGATTTGGACACACTGGGCGGGACCTTCGGCATCGATAGTAACACAGGCTGGATCTCAACACGCAAAGACCTGGATCACGAGACCAACCCGTCCTACACCTTCACGGTGGTGGCCTCAGACCTCGGGGAGACTCTGTCCCTCTCCAGCACCACCACGGTGACGGTGGGCGTGTCGGACGTCAACGACAACCCGCCGCGGTTCCTGGAGCAGTATTACCTGGGCTCGGTCCAGGAGAGCGACCCGCCGGGCGAGGTGGTGGCGGTGCTGAACACCCGGGACGACGACAGCTCGGCCGTCAATCGACAAGTCAGCTACCACATCACCGGTGAGTACCCCCGAAAAATATATATGAAAGTGAACCGCTTGGTTGAGGACAACTAAGATAATCTTTGACTTCTGGAACAGACGTTAAACATCCTGAATTTGAGTCGTTAGGATCGAGGGACAAAAATATACGTACGTATCATACACAATAAGCCAGAGGAGAAGAAGAAGTGGAGGAATGCTGCGGTGACAGTGAGGGAGTGAGTTTTCTGAGTCTCTGCGGACTCAGTCATGCAGCAGAAGGCAATAATGAAGCTGGGACTCCCCAGGAGACATCACCTTGACAACAAGAGACGCTCTACTAATGAGGGACTCCTAATATAGAGTGTCAGCCATCAGACATCTGGAGTCAGACATATGGATGACGTGACCTTAGAACTGACAGCTACAGACGTCTGTGTTTATGGTAGAGATGATCCATATGCTCGAATATCATCTATTTTAATTTTATTTCTTTTTTTAGCCAGTTAATTACTCAAAATTTGAATATGCAGCAGAATCAACTTATATCTCGAGATTTCTCTGCAGACACCCGCTTCATATTCCACAAATAAATATAAATATTACAATATTTTTACTGACTCCGTAAAATCAATATTATTCCAGACTCCCACTTCAAAAAGAAACATTTCTTATAATTTTTTTATTTTTATGTAAACCTACATAGACAACATTACACTGCAATGGAGTAACACTCCTCACTGCCAAAATACTCAAACGTCCCGTACTTGTACATCATTTTGTATATAAAAAAAAGAACGAGAGAGGTGTTGTGTTGATTTATCACGGAGTCCTGTTTAAAGTGCTGGCCCAACCCTCAGGCTGAGAGAGGGGGCGGGGCTGTCTGGAGATGGACGGATGATTGACAGCTCTCATAAATCCCCAATATGACGGTCCAACTTTAATCCGCTGCTGCAACAATACGTCTGTGTATGTGTGCGCGCCGTTGTGTGTTTTATGAAGTGTGTCCTCTGAGCCGGATGTGCGTGTGTTTATGTTCAGGTGGGAACCACCGCGGCGTGTTTGCGCTGGGCCTGGTTCAGGGGGAGTGGAAGATGTACGTGAAGGGTCTGCTGGACCGGGAGGAGCACGACCTCTACGTCATCAACGTCACCGCCAGCGACGGACTCTTCGTTTCCCAGGCAACGCTGGAGATCACAGTGACGGACACCAACGACAACAGCCCCCTGTGTGACCAGGTGTGTGTGTGGGTCATAAAACCATCTGAGGACAGTTAATAGCCAGGGATAGTGAACCATTTGATGCCTGGGTTGTTGTAAAGAGAGCCATTGGAAATGCTTCAGCAAATTCTAAATGACATTTCATTTCACTGACTGCATCTCTTCATGGACTTGCTGGGTGTGTGTGTGTGTGTGTGTGGGGGTGTAGGCTGTGTACACTACCTCTGTACCAGAGAACCTCCCAGTCAACAGTGTGCTGCTGAGGGTCGGAGCCACAGATGCAGATTTGGGAGAAAGTGCCTGGATCCAGTTCTCCTTACATGGTCCTGGGTCCCAGGACTTCAGCTTGGACCCGGACTCTGGTATGAGCCTTGTGTAGATTTAACTACACAAACACACAGTGTGTATTTCCCGCGGTACTGAACACGTTCCTGTGGCTTCTCACCCGTGCAGGGGAGCTCAAGTCCTCCGTGGTCCTGGACCACGAGGTGACGCCCAGCTACCGTCTGGTTGCCCAGGCAACGGACGGAGGCGGGAGATGGTGCCGTGCGGAGGTGCAGCTGGCGGTGATGGACGTGAACGACAACCCGCCCATCTTCACGCTGTCACAGTACGCGGCCAGCGTGTACGAGGACACGGCGCCCAAAGCCCTGCTCACACGCATCCAGGCCATCGACCCCGACGAAGGTGAAGAAACTTCTCACATGTACAATACTAATATTAATAACAATAATAAATAATAATAATCGTATTTTTTATTACATTGTATAGTTTAACTGACATAAATTGATAATATAAAAACATTTTTAAAAAAGCCATCCACACACCCTGCACTGTACAGTCCTGTGACCCTGACCCTCTCGTGGTGGTTTTGCAGCAGGTCCGGGTCGGACGGTGACCTATTCCCTGGCGGACTCTGCCGGAGGTTCCTTCTCCATCGATAAATCCTCGGGCATCGTGGTTCTGGAGCGGGTCCTGGACCGGGAGGTGCAGCCGGCGCACCAGATCACGGTCCGGGCCTCGGATCAGGGTTCTCCGCTGACTCTGTCCTCGCTGATCAACGTCACCATCACCGTGCTGGACATCAACGACAACCCGCCCGTGTTCGAGCGCCGCGACCAGCTGGCCACGGTGCCGGAGGACGTGGGCGTCGGCACCGAGGTCCTGAGGGTCCACGCCGCCTCCAAGGACATCGGAACCAACGCCGAGATCACGTTCAGCATCCGCTCGGGCAACGAGCACGGGAAGTTCCACATCCACCCCCTCACCGGTGAGTTCGTATGAATTAGTCAATTAATATATATATATTATTTATTTATTGAAATTATACGCTGGAAGCTTTTCCACGTCAAAGTTTAACCATGAGTTACTCCATTTGGCAGCTTATGAGTTTTTTTTTTCTGTGGAACACAAATCAGATGTTAAAGGACTTCTTCCAAGCGTCTCTTTGCTAACGAGAGAAAGAGAGAGAGAGATAATAGAGTTGTAAGGGGCAGGAGTTAAGTGGCTCCATGAACATGAGCGAACCCGATGAGGCAAATTGTTATTTGCGATATCAATAAACCTTGATTTGATTTCATTTGAAATCTCTCCATGGGTCTGAAACCATTTTTTACTTGGATGTGCAGCGGTACGCTGAGCTGTGGATTCTGGTTTTTGTAGTTTCTTTACAGGCCAGTCCTAAAATCCAGGTGCTATTGAGTCACGTTGGATTCACTGGTTAATGTGATATATATTGACATATATTTATATTGATTTATGTCTATTCACACCTATCAATGCAAAAACAATGAACTATGAGAGGCCCTTTCTTTTCAGTGTTTATTTATTAATAACGAATGTATTCATTATTACACTGATTTTCATTATTATTATTTTAATTATTTATTATGACACCCTTGATATTAAAAGCTGCCTTTGTAACTCTAACTTTATTCATTTTACTTCTTTAATGTTGCTCTTGGTGTTTTTCTGTCCTTTTTTTTTTTTTTTTGCTCTAACCAAATATCCTCCAAAGTGAAAGCCTCAACCGGTCGCTGTGTTATCACGTCGTTTACCATCTCAACCTCTTCCTGTTCTGCAATCGCAACAAACCAGATGGTTAAATGGACTTTCAGGCCCCAAAGCTCCGGGTTTTATAATAAAGATATAAATCGAGCAGAGTGGCACATAAATAAATAGTTTCCTCGTGAAAACGGCTCAAAGAAGCGGCTTTATTTTATTCTCACACTGGTCACCGTAGGTTTTTATCAAAGAGAACATTTGTTGGGATCCTTTTTCAGTGGCAGATTAATCCATATTCCATGTTCTGGTGAATATTTGATGCGGCAGGTCCGTTTGCGTGGGACAGTGAGTGAGAATAAACGACAACTTGTGCGTTTTGTGGTGATGAACGAACCCAGTTTATAGAAACAATTGAGCAGAGGAGTAATATACAGTATATGAGATATTATTATTATATATTTACATTTGGTTTATTTTCCATCGGATTATTATTATAGTTGTTGTTGTTGTTATTATTATTATTATTATTATTGTTATTATTATTATTATTATTTTTATTATTATTATTATTATTATTATTATTATTATTATTATTATTATTATTATTATAAAGTTAAAATGCTCGACCTTCACCTTCCTCAGGAGCCATTTTAGTGGCCCAGCCCCTGGACTACGAGACGTGCAGGGACTACTTCCTGACGGTGGAGGCTCGCGATGGCGGCACACCGCCGCTCAGCGCCGTCACCACCGTCAACATCAACCTCACGGACGTCAACGACAACGCGCCCATGTTCGGCCGGGACCTCTACAGCGCTGTGGTGTCCGAGGACGCCACCATCGGAGAATCTGTCGTCCAGGTGGGTCCACAAAAAAAACACACACATATATATATATATATGTATATGTATATATATATAATTAAAATCCTGGTTATGCAGTTTGTTCCACTGGTGCAGTTTATCAGAATTGAAGTCAGATCATGACATGATATCCGAGTCTGTTGAACTTCGTCTCATTCTTTTTTTTTTCCCCGTGATGAAAAGCACCAGGTGCAAATAATGACATTAATGATGGTTCCATTCCATTCCGCTCCCTAGAGAACCCTGTTAGTGAGTCAGAGTGCCGGAGAGCTCAGGGACTAGCTTGCCTTTAATGGCACGCAGCCATCGTTGTTGTAATTGATTCCACCTGTGCTGTAACGAGTAACAATGGCTGGGTTTAATAGATTGATAGATAATCATCATCATTAATTATAGTTTCTACATTTATAAAGCAACAAATAAATGTATATATATATATATATATATAAAAATCAAAGAGCAGTATCAATATTGACATTTTCTCTGGATCCTTCATAATGTCCTTGTGTTACAATGCACTGTTTATCCTCAACTACACGATGACCTTGTTTGTTGTTGTTGTTTTTTAACACACTGTTGTGCGTCTGCAGCTGGTGGCCGAGGACGTGGACAGTCAGGTGAACGGAGCCATTCTCTACTCCATCGTCAGCGGAGACCGAGACAACCAGTTCTTCATCGATCCACTCAGCGGGGTCGTCAAGGTCAATAAGCAGCTGGACCGTGAGACGGTGAGGACACACACACACACACACACATAAACAGTCACTGTCACACTCCAATAGAAAACACACACTCCAATCCATTTTGAATGTGTGCTCTTTGATTTGCAGCAGACTCACACACACACGCACACTTCCGCCCCCACGTGCCCCGCTCCACTGAGATCTTTTTCTCACCCCCTTCTTCGTCTACTTATTTTCTTCTTCATCATCTCCTTCTCCTCCGCAGTTCTTGAAAACAGAAAATGTTCATATTCCATCCATAAAGTATTCATGAGTGCGGTCGATGATCCTTCTGAGCGTGCTCAGAAAGAGAGAGAGAGAGTGCAGGGGCGTGTGGGGGATCAAAGCTTTTCTCTGATGAAAGTGTGTGTTTGGGGTTATCTCACACAGAGCAGCAGCTCTCTCTCTCTCTCTCTTTTTGTGTGTGTGTTTGTCAAAGTGTGTATTTATATGTGGTTCATTCACTTCTTTCTACACATCGTCTCTGTTTCTGTTTCTTCTCTCTCACTCCCTCTCTCTCTCTCTCTCTCTCTCTCTCTCTCTCTCTCTCTCTCTCTCTCTCTCTCTCTCTCTCATTCTGCTAAGCAGGTCATAGTTGTTTATTACTTGCGTTTCTTTTTTCCCACTTCTCAGGCAGAAGTTTGTTTTGTTTCTGCTGTTGCATTTCCCCTAAGTTTGCTTCATTAGCTCTTTATTATACGTGGAGAAACAGAAAAATATCCTGCAGCAGGGAAGCCAGCCAGCCTGTGTGTGTGTGTGTGTGTGTGTGTGTGTGTTTCCTGTAATATAAAAAGCGACGATCCGGTAAGTGTTTATTCACCTCAGACACAGTTTGGAAGGTTTAAAAAAAAAATCCCCAAATCAATCAACCAATCAGGACGCGTTTAATCTAGCGCAGTTCTTCCACACTTATCCACGTGATATAAAAAGTCATATTTGATTTTGGTGTGATCAAATCAATACGCACTTTGTTTCCTCTTATTCCAGCTACAGGAATTATTAGAGCAGAAAGAGAGACAAAGTAAAGCCGTGGTCCAAACAGATCAACACCAAACAACTCTAAATGTAAATCCAACATGAGCTTTAATCGGTTTCTCTTCCAAAAGCAGATCTATGATTTAAACTGTGATCCTACTGGTGCATTTTATTCAAGCTCATTTAATATATCAATTAAATCTCTGTGGTGGAAGATCATTTAAATGTGAAATAACCAGGGAGGGACGAACAGAAGATACACTGAGAAGGAAAGGAAAGAAAAACACCAAAAACAAACACACACGGGCTGGATAAGAAAAAAAAATATATATATATATATATATATATATAAATCAAAACTTGTAATAAAGTCTGTGTTTTAAATCTGAGTAAATGTCAAAAAATCCCTCAGGGATAATCTCTATCGAGTTTAATAATCTCATTCCCTGCTCTCTGCCGCCACCTTGAGGAAAAACTACTCTCACCACAGAGACTGTGATTTACTGTGTGTGTGTGTAATATATTTTTCATTTTGTCTCCTCTCAGGTTCCCAGCTACTCGTTGGCCATCCGAGCCCTGGACAGCGGGATCCCAGCCATGTCCTCCACCGCCATGGTCAACATCGACATGTCGGACATCAACGACAACCCGCCCACCTTCTCCCCGGCCAACCTCTCCACCGTCATCCAGGTAAACCGCTCACCACACACGGATGCGTGATCAAAATCATCGGCATTTTATTTTTATTTACAGTACATCAATGGGTGAAGTTTTTATTCGAAAAAAATGAAAAGAATAATATTAATATAGATAAATCTGCAGTCTATATTAAACTAAATATCAGCGCTGAATAAATTATTTATTTTAGGCTCATGTAAGTGGATACGGATAATTCCTGTATTTGTCAGTTGCGGATTTAAATGTATTACGCCGTTTGTCAGAAGTTAATATGAATGTTCCACATTCAGAGTTTAACAAATCAATAAATCTGCGTTTCACAGCTCAGTGTTTCTCTGCAGAGCAGGAACACAAAAGAGAGATTGAGGATGATTGCGAGTGTAAATTTAAAAACATCAGGGGGCCTTTGAATTTGCATGAACCAGTTTGTGAGCTAGCTTTCTGTATTTCCTGAAGAAATGTATTTTAATTATTATTACGACCCGGTGTTATGATTTCTGGCTTCCCAAATTCATTTTCAAGGTATTAAAAAATAAGACTGTGATTGCAGCCTCATGGCAGAACCCAGGCACCTGACGTTAATCAAACTAACGAGTGGAACCAATTTAATTAGAGCAGCCGTATCATTTCAGAGTCGGCACAAATAAAACCAATAATAACCATTTCTCCTGATGATCAGTGAACAATGCACAAAGGAACTTGTAAAAAAAAAAAAAAAAAAAGTTTGGTCAAACAAGCTACCAAAAGAATTGTCTCTCATAAATGAACCAAAACAAATTCATTAGCATCTTGCTGACTCAAACAATTAAAACTCAAACATCTCACGTCTCTTTCCGCTAGGAGAACAAGCCGATCGGCACCTCCATCCTGCAGCTGTCCGTGGTCGATCAGGACTCCTCCCACAACGGCCCGCCCTTTGACTTCCGCATCCTGTCCGGAAACGAAGGCGGAGAGTTTGCGCTGGAGAGGGACGGGACGCTGGTGGCCAATCAGGTGTTTCGGAGAGACCTGGCAACGGAATACGTCATTCACATACAGGTAGTAATACACACACACACTGTTAACAACACACACACAATCACATTGCGGTATTAATACACACACACACACACATACAGGTAGAGTCAAACCGATGACAGTATTTCCTAAAAGAAATAAAAAGTAAAAACAATTATAATAGCAACAATGTTCAGATATCTCGCAAAAATATTATAATTTATTGAAAAAAAACAATGCAACAATTGTTTAAATAATTCGCTTTTTTTGTGGTTCGTGTCAGCTGATGTTAGCGTGACATCATTGCGTAGGCACCGCTTCTGAGTCTGTTCCCTCTGTCATGACTCCTTCCATTGAGTGCTGATCGTCTTCATGTCTCAGGTGATGGATTCTGGGAAACCTCGTCTGTCCTCCTCCTCCACGCTGACGGTGCGCGTGATCGAGGAGAGCCTCCACCGGCCCGTGGCCTTACCGCTGGAGGTCCACATCGTCACCATGGAGGACGAGTTCCCCGGCGGCGTGATCGGCCAGCTGCACGCCACGGACGCCGACCCTTACGACGCGCTGACCTTTGGCCACGCCCCCCCGGCCCAGCGCAGCCTCTTCAAGATCAGCCCGCGGGACGGCAAGATCATCGCCCTGGGCGGGCTGGACGCCGGCAGGTACACGCTCAACGCCAGCGTCAGCGACGGCCGCTTCGCCGTGCCCGTGCCCGTGAGCGTGCACGTGGAGCAGGCCACGCCGGAGATGCTGCGCGAGGCGGTGACCGTGCGCTTCGAGAGCGTGGCGCCGCAGGACTTTGTGGCGCTGCACCTGAAGAGCGTGCTGAAGGTTCTCCAGCAGGCCGCCGCCTCCCAGCAGCAGGACACGCTGCACCTGCTCAGTCTGCAGCCGGTGGGCGGGACGCAGCAACTCGACCTGCTGGTTGCCGTGGAAACGGTGGGCGGCGGCTACTACAAGGCGGCCTACCTGACGCAGAAGCTGAGCGCGTCGCGGCGGCAGCTGGAGGAAGTGCTCCGCGTGTCCGCCATCCTGGACAAGAACTGCTCGGGGCTGGAGTGCCGCGGGGCGCAATGCGAGCAGAGCATCGTGCTGGACTCGCACAACCTGGCAACGTACAGCACGCCGCGCATCAGCTTCGTCTCGCCGCGCTTCCAACGCACCTCGCGCTGCACCTGCACCGGTGAGCCACTATTCATACATGGAGAGCGCTCACTGTCGCGGTGTCTATGACATCAGCATTATGGGCTTATAATTGTTTGGATTCTCTCCCTCTGTGTGTGTGTGTGTGTGTGTGCAGATGCCTCCTGTGCGGTCCTGACGGAGCAGTGCGAGGACCAGCCGTGTCCCGCAGACATGCAGTGCGTCTCCGTTGAGGCCACCAGAGGACGATATGCCTGCCAGTGTCCGCCGGGCAAACTGGGAGAGTGTGCAGGTGTGTGCGTGCGTGTCCGTTGTGTCTTGACTTTGTGTTCACATTGTGTTGACCTGGTACCCGTGTGTCGGTGCAGGTCATTCGTCTCTGAGCTTCTCAGGAAACAGTTACATCAAGTACAGACTGACGGAGCGTCTGCAGACGGAGCTGAAATTGAGCCTGAGGATCAGAACGCTGCAGAGCCGAGGAATCATCATGTACACGCACACCGAGCCCTGCACGGTGCTCAAGGTACGCACGCGCACACGCACACGCACACGCACACCGAGCCCTGCACGGTGCTCAAGGTACGCACGCGCACACACACACGCACACACATACCGAGCCCTGCACGGTGCTCAAGGTACGCACACGCACACACACACACACACACGCACACACACACGCACACACACGCACACACACACACACAAACACACCGAGCCCTGCACGGTGCTTAAGGTACGCACGCGCACACGCACACGCACACACACACCGAGCCCTGCACGGTGCTTAAGGTACGCACACGCACACACACACCGAGCCCTGCACGGTGCTCAAGGTACGCACACACGCACACACACACGCACACACACGCACACACACGCACGCACACACCAAGCCCTGCACGGTGCTCAAGGTACGCACACGCACACGCACACACACACACACACGCACACACACACACACCCCAAGCCCTGCACGGTGCTCAAGGTACGCACACGCACACACATCATTTGTCAATAGCAGCTCATCTGTTCCTAACAACATAACATAACATTTATTTTTCCAATTTGGCGCCGCATAGAGCTATTTTATTCTTTAAATAAATTCCACTTGAATGATTTATTCGTTTGAAAGTTAGGGATTACTCAGACCCCCCCAAGGGGGCGGAAGGTCGTCAATCAGCAATAAAGAGGCTTAATTAATATAATTACTTTTTTTTATATTTATTTAATCCGTCAAAATGTGGAGGATTTTCCTTTGACCGACGTATTGATCTGTGTGTGTGTGTGTGTTGGGGGCAGCTGGAGGAGGGCAAGCTCTGGTTCCAGCTGGCCTGTGGCCTGGGCGGTGGGGACAGTCCCAACATGTTGGGGATCTCTGGCCGGAGGATCAGCGACGGCAGCTGGCACACGGTGTCTCTGGAGCTGAACCGGAACTTCAGCAGCCTGGCGCTGGACGACAGCTACGTGGAGCAGCGGCGCGGACCCCCCTTCGTCCAGCCCCTGGCCCCGGACCGGACCATCTACTTTGGAGCGCTGGTACTGGTTCAGAATCTGGTTTCTGTATGAGACCATCTCCCTCTCTCTCTCTCCGGTCACTTACTTGTGTGTGTGTGTGTGTGCGTGCGTCGGCGTGCAGGTGCAGCACCCCAACTCGCGCGGCCTGCTGGACGCCCAGAAGGAGCCGCGGGTGCTGGAGGGTTTCCAGGGCTGCCTGGACTCGGTGACGCTGAACAACAACGAGCTGCCGCTGCAGAACAAGCGCTCGCGCTACGCCGAGGTGGTGGGGCTGACGGAGCTGAAGCTGGGCTGCGTCCTCCACCCCGACGCGTGCCTGACGCAGCCCTGCCGCAACGGCGCCGCCTGCAGCAGCCTGCCCTCGGGAGGTGAGGTCCTCTAAACGGTTATCATCCACCTATGGTGAAGGAATATAAGGAACTGATGGAAGAAGAGTCTAGCGTAGTGATGGGCAAGTGTGAGGATAGGGGAGGAGCCACACAAAAAATGGGAGGGCCCCAGTGGGAACCACCACTCGGAAATGATAACCTCACCCTATAATTAGACCACCATAGAAAACTGTACTCAATAGAACCATTTGATTCTTTTTTGTAAATTGATTCACGGGCCGCAAAAGGGCGAGGTGGGCTGCGGACCACCAGTTGCCCATCCCTGACGCCTGTGTATTCACTTTTGACTTGGCCAAAGCGGAGGAAATCCTTTGGACCACATTGACATTTGAGTTTGATGTTCCTCATTTCCGCTGTAAAGAGGGTAAAGCATCATGGGAACTGTTGTGGTTTGGCACAGTGCAGTGTAGGAGGGTTGTGTCCCTGATTGAGCCGTCACAGCCGTTCCCTTGTATTTATCGGTCCTCCTTGTGCGTGTGGGTCTTCATTAGACATTGTGCGGCGGCGTAGGTGATCTCCCAAAGTTGTGATTCGTGCTTTGTCCAAGCAGCCTCGTAAACATGTCGCTGATGGCTCTAAATGTTTAATGAAGCCTCTCTCTCTCTCTCTCTCTCTCTCTGTTCTCAGGGTTCTCGTGCAGCTGTCACCCTCAGTTCACCGGCGCCCGATGTGAGGTGGAGATAACGGCGTGCGTTCCCAACCCCTGTCAGAACGGCGGCGTGTGCAAAGCCATCGGCAACGCTTTCCTCTGCAGCTGCAGGAGAGGCTTCAAGGGCCTGACGTGAGTCCACGCACACAGGCACAAACACACACACACACACACACACACACACACAGGAGCCTCTACACGCACGAGGGGCCAATGCAATCGCGATGCAATCAAGAATGATCCATAATGGCAAACTATACGGCAAAAAAAATAAAAATCTCCTTCCAGTCCTATTTAAGCAACATCAGTGACTAAATGTGAAGGAACACTTCACAGAAATAAAAAAAAATGGGTTGCAAGAAAGTGAAAAGTAGTAAATATTTAAAAAAATCTGATTATTATAAACCATTAAAATCCTTTCGACAACATTTCATAATTCCGGTTGGCATCTCTAGAGAATCAAACCTGTTGTATCGACTGCACCTGCTGCTCACGGCCACAGGGAGGCAGCATAACATCACACACACACACACACACACTCCACACACACCTGTGGCAGAAGGCTCCTGACAACACCTGAAGCTCATCAGCCCTTGAAGTGTGTGTGTGTGTGTGTTGGCTGATGAGTGTCTGCTGTGATTGGATGATGAACTTCAGGTGTGTCTACTGACACACACACACACACACACATACATGAATATTTAGCAATAATAGAATGGTCTATACATGCAGATAGTTCTTGTTTTATATATATATGTATATATATTTCTGTCTCCATCCCAATAAACAGACAATGTAGAAGGATGCATGCTGGGAAAGCATGCATCATACAGTGAAAATCTAGGTCGTAATAACTCAAGATAACGTCTCAAAATTATGTATGCAGTATTTCATAATGAGCTGGACTTATCATGTGACATATTTATGATCATCTGAGGGCAGAATGAATTAATAATAAATCTATGAATTGGCCTGGTTTCCGTTATGACACATTATAGAAAAACCTCAGATCTTCTTTGGTTTTTTATATTTTAGTACTTTAGTACTCGATGGTTGGATTCTGATTTGTCTGCATTTTAAATGTAGATATATATATATATCTACCTTCTCCCATTAGAAATCCAATTGAACAGATTTAACATTTGTGGGAACTTTTTGATAGAATTTCAAAAAACAGGTTTGTATAATTACTGATTCACCAATGTGTAAATGACGTGAAGGACTTAAAAAAACACCAACATTGTATTTTCTCTCCAGTTTAGACCCTAGGCCCTCTTTGAATTTGATTAAAAACATTTTTCTAGCCAACAGTGTCGATATTGCGCACACAGCATCCTCCTGCCTTCCGTTTGTCCCCTGTGCATGTCTTCTATTGATTCATCTGATGATGAAATTCTCTTTTGAACATTAAAATAAAGATTATTATTACCGTGTAATGTGCAATGCAGCCATATAACAACTCCATTCACCGTACTCAGAGCGACATACGTATTTCATCTATTCTTTAGAAAAGACTATTAACTCTCCCTCTGTCCTCCTCCGTCCCGCAGCTGCGTGGAGGACGTGAACGAGTGCGACCGCAGCAATCCGGAGGGCGAGTGCGAGAACGGCGGCGCCTGCGTCAACACCCACGGTTCTTTCTACTGTAACTGCACCGCGGGGTTCGTGGGTCAGCGCTGCGGCCTGCGGCCCGTGGTGGTGCCCGACATGCAGGCGGGCCACGCCGTGGTCGGCAAGGAGGAGCTGATCGGCATCGCCGTGGTGCTCTTCGTCATTGTCACCCTCATCATCCTCTTCATCGCCTTCCGCAAGAAGGTCTTCCAAAAGAACTACTCGCGCAACAACCTGTCTCTGGTCCAGGACCCGGCCACGGCCGCGCTGCTCAACAAGGCCAACGGCGTCCAGTTCAAGACCCTGCACTGCACCCCCGGAGACCCCCTCAACCTCTACTCAGAGCCGGGGCTGCTGGGAGGAGGAGGGGGCGGGATGATGGGGCCCCCGCAGGTCCCCGTGAGGCCCATGGCGTACACGCCGTGTTTCCAGGGAGACCCACGCTGCGCCACGCTGGAGAAGATGGTGGACGGGCGCGGCGTGGAGCACACGGAGATGAGCACCTTCCACCCGGAGTCCCCCAGGATCCTGTCCGGGACCACCAGGAGGGGGGTGGTGGTGTGCAGCGTGGCCCCCAACCTGCCCCCCTTGTCCCCCTGCCGCTCCGACTGTGACTCCTTACACAAGAGCCCCTGGGACAGTGACGAGGGTGAGTGTGTGTCTGTTTATTGTCGTATGACTCCTACACAAAGGTCAAAAGGTCAAAGCTTTTACACACTATAACTCAGCCACAGAAGAAGAAGACACAGTGACCCCTGACCTCTCGCTCTCGCTCCACAGGTAAGATGGTGGACATGGGCGAGGAGGTCACCTGCTTCTCTGGCAGCAACAAAGGGAGCAACTCCGAGGTCCAGTCTCTGAGCTCCTTTCAGTCCGACTCCTGCGATGACAACGGTGAGACACACACACACAATTCCTCTACAGCTTCCTCTGACACGTGAACTGTGTGTGATGGCTCCCTGTCACTTTTCAAACAGTTGTGAGAAAAGGTTTGGAGAGTTATTGTTGACCGCGTTAAATTGCAGAATTTATTTGAATTTAAAATGCAGCGTCCGTTAATCCCCATCATTAAAATACATAAAACAAGTGCGGATTAAAATAGAAAAAGAAAAGTGAAGACGTCCTCGTGTGATTGGTGCTTAACACATTGGAAGTCACAGGAAGAATCCGCATCCATGTACAACTACACAAACCTTCACGTTCCAAAAAAGAAACCTGTACCTGGGTGTACCTGCGGCTCACGGCCACAGGGAGGCAGTACAACATCACGAATACACACACGCACACAAATAAAACCTGTGGCAGAAGTTCATCAGCCCCTGAAGAGGCTCTGAATTAGCACAGCTGAAGTGTGTGTTGGCTGATGAGTGTCTGCTGTGATTGGATGATGAACTTCAGGTGTGTCTACTGACATAAAAAAAAACATAATTATTCTGAAGACTATAAAATATGCCCAAAACATGGAAAAAACGTGGATTGGAATATGTCCTAAATGTCAAATTCCACCATGAACTTTGAAATTCTTGACGTGCCCTGTGTGTCAAGTTGTTCACAAACTTTTTCTCACAACTGAACAAAAAAAATGTATGATCAGCGTCTGAGGGTTTTAAAGCGTCGCCGCTCGTGGGCCTCTATGCTTGAACAGTTTTTTTTGCTTTTTGTGTTTCATCGTCATTGCCTTGTGCCGTTTTCACAAGATTTTATTTGCAATCCATGAGATTCATTGTGGTACTTTTCAGAATGGTCATTATTTTTGATTTGGGAAAAAAAAGGCCCCTAATCATCCGCTGACTGAATATCACAGGAGAAAGTGTTTGCACGTCAAGGAGAAAAACAGCAGGAGTGAAATGTTTTGATTGATTTTTATTTCCTTTGTTTACCGCTGTGAACTTTCTCCATTCACTGTATGTTTTTTTAAAAAGTGCTGTGTTCTAAATTGGCCCTGAAAACATCAAAAAGGAAGATACATCCTGACTGCGTCAGAGGACCCCCTCCACCTCCTCCACCTCCTCCTCCTCCTCCCCCTCCCCCTGCAGCATTTTCCACCGTGAATGACTTATCTCCTTCTTTCCTCCCACAAGCCTCCATAGTGACCGTCATTCGACTGGTCAATGATGCAGTCGACACAATCGAGAGTGAAGGTACCACGTCTCATCCCCCTCGTGTCTCCTCCTCCTCTTCCTCTACTCTCTCTCCTCCACTCTCTCTCCTCTTTCTCAATCGCTGTGTGGTCTCTGAATTTAAAACCGGAGATTAATACACAGATGATTTCCTCTCTCGCACACATTGACCAGAAAAGTGTTTTTTTTTTTAGTGACCGTACTTTGATTTATTTTTCGGCCTCTGACTCTGTTAGTTTTGTCTTTACCAGGCACACGCACAAATACGAACAGAGGTCACGTCTCTAAATTGAGTTTTCTTAGAAAAATGAGATCGTTGTGTAGTTGCATACCCAGCGTGAACGTAGAGACGCATTTTGATACCAAGTGCACACACACCTACTTCGTACGTCTCAGGACGGATGTTCATAACTTTGTTTAAATCAGATCAGCAGAGCCCACATTTCTATAAAAAAAAATCTCCTTCAATATCATTCATGATACATTGGTGTCAGAGAAAATACACTGAACAGCCTCATGTGTTCTTCCATCTGACAGTGTCAGTCATGGACCAAGGTCAAAGCTACAACAGAGGTGACTACCAAGCCCCTGCTCCTCTAAGCCCCGCCCCCTTCCTGTCCACCTCTACCATCTACCCCCCTATGCCATCTATTCCCATCTACCCCTCTATTCCATCTATTCTTTTTATCTGCGGTGAGTAGACAAAATAACAATTGTTCAATCGGACACGTTTTTACTCGGTCACTCGTCTTCGTTAGGCTAATGGAGAGGAGACGTCACAGTTTTTATTCTGATAAACTGACAGGAAGTCTTTGTCCCCTTTGGTTAATCTTAGTTTATTGTCTCTGGTTCCTCTAGAATTTAAAATCCGCAGCATTTTGGAGCAGTATCATTGCATTTGATTGGAATGACTCAAATCTGTCGATTTCCTTGTTCGTGACTAAAATGTCAAATCCTAACTAATTGTTTTAGAAAAAGTCAAGATTTATGTCGAATTTGGACAGAAAGCCACAGAAACCCAGAAAGGAAAGAAAAAAAAAAGGAATGTCCTCCGAAGGTCGTCGTAGATCCTCTGACACGGATGGAGAGGTGGAGGTTGCACGCGTGGTTAACTCATCACACTGTAACACCAGTGATGGTGATAAAACCTCCACCCTGCTCCACCATTAGCACCATCACGCCATTGGAGGTCATTTTTCAAACCGACTATTTTGTCTACTTCCTGTTATCTCCACCTCTGATTTCCTCATACTTATTACCCTCATCTCTGAGCTGTGTGTGTGTGTTTGTGTGATTTTGCCCAAACCTCCAACCACTTACCACTCGTTGTCCTGTTTTATCAGCCCAGGCTGTTCCCTCCACTCTCCGCCCTCCCACTCCTCCATCCCCACCTCACCCTCCGGATCGCTCCCCTCCGGCCCTGTGATGGTTTTGTACCAGTCGTTGCTCGATGAGGTTTCGGCCTCGGTCTTCCGATGTTTTGCGTTGTGCTCTGATGCATGATGGTCTTTTTGTTTGAGTCCTTGTTGCTTTGGTTTGAACTTCACTCACTCACGTGCTTTGAATGAAACTTCCGTTACACGAATCCAAAGAGTCTTCTCAGTTGATTGTCTTGTTGGTCAGCAAAACCTTGGTGATAAAAAAAAATCCTCCGTTAGCTGAGTGTCAGTGGACTGATGGCTCCAGCCCATAATACTCGCACACAGGAACTCTTCTCTGGCCTAAAGGCTTCAGATCCTGTGTGAGAAGTTTCTCTGCTGACCAATAAGACAAACCTCCAGCTCTTGGGTCCGTCCCTCTAACATCCCGAATTCAATATGGCTGCCGTGTTTCACGATGACCTCAGCATGCTGTGACCTCCGTGACCCTGCTGTGCATGATGTCACCCACCCTCCAAAGACGTGTTTTCTGTGCAGGTTGTGTCACGTCATCCCCACGGCTTCCAACACGTTCCGTGTTCTGTTGATGTAGACGTGTTCTCACTGACGGCATGTCGCTGCGCAGCTCCACGTCCTGAAGACCAGATTGATCAGATCTCAGTGCTGATTGCTTCTCTTCTTCTTCTGTGCAGCGTACCACTGGGACACCTCAGACTGGATGCCCAGCACCAGGCTGTCGGACATTGAGGAGGTTCCGGTCTACGAGGCGCCGGCCCCGGGCGGCGCAGCGTCCGGCTCGGCTCCACGACTTGGAGGAAGCACGCGCGAACTGGAGTCCGACTACTACCTGGGAGGCTACGACATCGACAGCGATTACCCTCCGCCCCACGAAGAAGAGTTCCTGAGCCAGGACCAGCTCCCGCCCCCGCTGCCCTCCGGAGAAGACTACCCCCCCGAGGCCTACGCCCCACCACCGCCCGGCAACCCCCCGCGCTCCAAGGAGAGCACCCTGAGCTCGGGCAGCCATCAGCACTCCAGGCCTCACTTCCATCCCAGCCAGTACCTGCCACCCCACCAGCCACCCCACGGGGACGTAACTCCGGGAAACGGGGACACCGAGGACTCGGTGTCGTTGAACATGCGACTATCGGTCGGCGCGTCGTCGGCCTCGGACGTGTCGGCGACCTGCGGCCCGGAGGACTCGGAACACGGGAGTGACTTCGACAGTTTGGACGAGCTGCGGCGCGGCGTGACCATCGTCACCGAGTCGCAGCAGCAGACCGAGGTGTGACGGGTCTAGAGTGGGCGGAGCCAAGGATTAAATAAAGGATGTCGAGAGAAAAATGCACAAATGGATTTTATTACAAGGGAACAAATCACTGCTTCAACCACAAACCATAAAAAATGACTTTACAACCACAAAGTTAAAGCCAAATTGTACTCGTTTTAACTTTTCTTCCAAGTCTTTCCAGAAGTGAGAAATTTCTGGGTTCTGTTCCCCTCAGGGTAGAACCGTCCCGGTCCAATGAGGAGTCGTTTGATATGTGAACAGAACGGTACAGAGAATGTGAAAGAGAGAAAGCCTAATCCAAAAGAGAGAGAAGCTGAAGGATGGTTAGAAGAAGAGAAGAAAGAAGGACAATCATGAAAGTGAAAGGGTAGTTCCCTTCGACCCGACGTCCGCCGGTTTCCTCAGATTTGTAAACTTTGTAGCTCCGAGCTTGTACAGACTTTGTAAGATAGTTTGAATTGAGTATGAAATGGTGGTCTGGCCACGTTCCAAAAAAAAAGCCATTCTTTGTTTTTGATGTGGAGGGTGCTTGCTTTTATTTTTTTTATCCCCCAAAAGATTTCACCCCACCACCGAGTCGTGACATTTCAGCAATCCTCGTGTGTCATCGATCTTTTATCGTTTTATTTTGATACCACGTTTTGGGTGGAAGCAAAGAGATGAGGTTATTGTGGTTTTTTGTATTTAAAGGCCTTACTACTTCAGATCACGAATCAGCAGGATTTAACTCCAAATAAAGCACAGTATCTTTATTTAGGCTTTAAAGGGCGAGGGTCAGTATTTATTTCTAATTTTAGCCCAAAGCAGTTTTAAGTTGACTTCTGAGAGCCGCGTATTATGAAGCATAAATAAAGTAGCTTTCAATCATCAGTAAACGCCTCCAATTAACTTAATGAATAATTAAGCAGTAAAGAATAATGCCGGACTGTCACATGGAACAATCTGACGACCCACAACAGTCTTAGAAATAAATGTGTGCCCCTCGAAAAATCAAGTTATAAAAATGACATAATTAAAAATGATCATTTTTGAGGCGTAAATTTGCTTTATCTGTTGTTGCACTTGGTTAAATTGATTGTTGGCTCGTCGTGATGATTCTAAGGGAAACTTTGTGCCATAGAAACAAATCCTGCAGGTGGAGGTGTGTCCTCGTTCTCTTTTTTTTCATGAGACATCCACTTAACATTAGATTTTTTCACTCCAATTAAAGGAGTTAATCCAATTTTGAATGAAATGGCATTCCAGTATTTTTCGGCAACATCGTCACATCGTCTGCATACAGGAGTCAGACCTCGTTGTGGTGGCGGAGCAGTTTCCACGCAGCCTCTCCTCTTCCAGATCTTCACTGTATTGTAGTTTACTGTATATCTTTTTTGTCTTTGTAAAAGATGAACGTTTTGTGTTTAAATCTTTGTACAGTGTACATAGCTAGGATGTTAAAATGCTGATTTTTGTAGATATGGAATCCTGAACTGCCTTTGAGCTTTTTTTTTTGGTTGGACTGTTTAATATGAAAGTGGGCAATAAGAAATTGTGGAATATTAAAAATATTCACGTCATTCCTCTGCATCCACTCACACGCTCAAAGTTTGGTTTTAACGCTTTTAGCGTTTTTTTTTTAATTCCACATGAATGCCATTATTATAGTTTTGCACAGTATTGAATTCAGACGTTACGTCCCAGCTGATGTTTTGTATTTTGTTTTTTGTTGAAACCTTTTTTTTTAAGGTCATAAGGGAATCTTTTTGTACCTTTCTTTTACCTGGGACGAATGAATTTCTAATGTTCTTTTTTTTAGATGTTTCTTTTCAAAGACTAAAAATAAGTCCCTGAAAAAAACATGTCTGCAGAAACCGAGTGTATAAAGTGAGTGTTGTTGTTTTTTTGATTTTGTTTTCTACTTTTTTTTTTTTTTTTTCAGTGCAGAAAATAAAAAAGGTTCTTGCTCGCCATGTCAACTCTTCTCCGCTCTGAGATAAATGAACCCTGACAGATCATCACAGCTGTTCACTGGCTGCCACGTTAAATACTGTTTGATAATACTTTGCTTTGCACAGTCTCACACGTCTGACAAGCTGCTGTGCTTAATATGAATCAAAGCTCACTCACACACAAAAGCACCAGCAGCGACAACGGTGTGCCTTGTTGTGTGGAAGTTGTTGTTTTTTTTAAAGTGAAGCAGCAGGAGTCTAAGTGTCAGAGTGAGCCACATACAGAGGCGAAAAGCTGACAGCTGACCTCCGACTCGCTGTGGTGACAATGAGTCCTATCTCACTGGGATAATGTGGTTTAAGGTTTGAGGCAGACGCACAACAACTTCAACCACAACCCTGAACATTGTTTTTTTTTTTTCTTCTTCTCCCAAATGGGAAAACAGCTTCTGTCCCTAATTGCACAAGCTGTCCCTAATTAACTTTTAACTTTGGTCTGAAATTAGTTCCCGCACAACAACAACAAATACGCACACTCAGCCGCACACAAGTGTGAGCAGGTGATGCAAATTATCGTTAACGACAAGCTGTTCACACGCTACACAGAGAAAGCTGAGAAATCTGAAGTCACCTCAGCACACACTGAAATCACTGTGGACACACACACACAGATTTTATTTCTACATGTGGCAACGTCTTCTGCGGAGTTCCATCAGCGGTTCAGATCTGATCTGAAGATTCCTGGAGGGGATGAATGTGAGTAAACAAACAAAAATCGGCTAAAGTCCCTTTTTACAATTTCAAATGTGTCACTGTGACATCACAGACCATGTGAGATTCAGAAGAGTCCAGAAGAATTTCCTTCACGTTCATAGGACATAATGTACACAAGCCCTTTTTTTTCTTACTGTTCAGCCCTCTTTTCATTCTCTTTTCCTTCACTTCACAAAACATTTAATCAGCTTTTTTTTTTTTTTTTTTAATCCCCTTTATTCCTCTAATGACTTTCTTCTTTTTGAAATATTGTTTGTGGTTCAGAGTGAAGCTGGAGTCAAAGCCACAAGAACACTGGCATATGATAATGAGTTAAAGCAGAGTGTCGTCTGCATAGAAACAAACGTGTTTTCTTTTTTGGATCAGATCCTGAACTCAAACATTCAGCTGTCATTCGCAGTAATAGTTCCTTATTGATCATGGCTGTGAGGAAAAAGCCGAGGCGACACATTCTCTCTCTGTTTGCTCTCGGTGAGATTTATTTTCTTATTTTTTTGTGCCTCGTGCAGCAGATTAACCTGATGCACTTGGCGTTGTCCACAAGCTGCTGATTGCGTAATGATTCTCCAAAGATTTATGCCTTCTCCTCTTTCACTCACTCACACGCACACACCAGAGACCTTCGATATCCGTCTCTTATTAGCTTAAATCCCCCATGAGCTCATATCGCACTAAATCCAATGACCCTCTTCATTGGTTTGACGCATGTCCTCCATTATCATAAGGAGGGCTTCGGGGAAAAAAATTAGCTTACTGAGTGGAGAAAATATACCCATAAACCCATGAAGACCAAAAATAAGCTGTTTCTTATGACGGCAGAATAATTTAGCAGAAAACACAAAGACGTATAAACATAACCTCCTCACATCCTGTCAGAGAAAAACAAGCTCACAACCTTATTTATGTTGTTTTTCTTTTTCTTTGATTCCACTAATTGCCCTCTATCGGTTTTTCATCTCGTCTCATTTCTCTTCCTCTTCTTCTCAAAGCTTTGACCCAGGAAGTCTTTTTTCATTTTTCTCTGTGTCGGCGTAGAAAGTAAATGCTCAGCGTGGAGTCCTGGTTATATGAACGAGGCAGCGGCCTCTGCTCTGAGAGTCAAATATTGAAACATAAATTCCATTGTACAGGGCAGCGATTGGTTCTCTGGTTTCACACATTTTGGGCAACATGCGTTACACACGGACACACAATTAAAATGCATACACACACACACACCTGTGTCGTCAAGGTTAATTGACGCGTGCCTATCTGAGCTCACACTGGCATAGAGTCCTCTTGATGTGATTAAGAGTGATTTATGGAGATGACACGTTGAATAATGTGTCATCCTCTTTATAGCAAAGCAATATATATTCATAAGCGAGTGGGATTATTATTTGACCTTGAACGTGTTTGTGGGAGGAAGCATAATCTGATCTGTGATTTCAAGTCATTAGGGACTATTTGTGCTATTTGCTAAGCTAACTAAACAGCGATTCTGGAAAGGAATTTGCATATGTCATCGCTGCACCGAATGCATATGAGTGAGTCGCAAAGTCACGACTCCTGACTTCCTGTCTGTAGGAATCCTTCCCAGTGGACTCCTGAGGATCTTGATGAGCTTGTATCCTAACGACATGTTCCTGATTAGCATGTTAATCAGCTGCTGGTTTGTTTTTTTCCTGGCGAATAATCACCATCACAGGTGGGATGTCGCATGAGAGGATGGTCTTTTTCGTGTGTCAGCAATGTCAGGAAAGGGTTTGGGTGGCTTTGAATTTGAGAAAAGGTTGATGTGGCGGGACGGAGGAGACATTTAGAGGCGACACCGGGATCGCACCAGAGGGAGTCTGCTCCAAAAATCAAAAGCAAAGCGGCCGATTGGTTTATTTGGGGGATTGTTGAAGTCGCGGACGATCAATATGGCATCGCAGTGGCTAACAAGATCAGATATGAAGTCTCCAGAGTCCAACAGTCAGGCCCAGGTGGGCTTTGCAGAACCACAAGACTGTAACCAAGTAAAGGGGGCTTACCAATCAGAAGAGACCAGATACTTCCTCTAAAGTCTCTCCTGCTCCTCTCCCTCTCTCTCTTTCTCGCTCGCCCAAAGCATTTATCCTTTTCTGACTTTGGAACTCAATTTAAGCAAATGACCCCATTTACAAAAGGTAGAGACAACCTGCGGGAGTTTATCTTTTCCACCTCCTGCTCTTTATTTCCTCAGCTGAGAGTTAAACTGGCGTCTGGTTTTCACCTTTGATGCCAAAGTCTTCAATTTAAAGTTCCTTTGTAGAAGAGCCAGGAGCAGATCCTGGATCTCTCTCTGCCAGCGCGTTTTTTTTTTTGTCTCATCTTGTGGTCTCCTATAAAACGTTTATTCACTCACATATGTTTAGGGGTCCACGAAGGTACATTTTTTGATTTTGGAACACAGGAAGGGTTTTTTTAAGAAAAAGTGTCCACATTTGCTTTTGCAAAAAACACAAAACTGATTCTGTTCTGCATTTTACTATTAAAACATAGAAATCGCTTCTGTGGGTGAACATGGGTGAGACTCCACCATGCCAAGCCAAAACCATCTATCAACCGATCTATAGACTCCGAATTCAGATTTTGGAACTCATGGATGATTGTCCGATTCAAGCAAAAGGGAAACAGACCTTGAAGTTCTCCAGCTGTTGTTTCCACCCACTGAATCATGCCGCCAAACAATAAAACCGATGTAGTGGGAGGTCTGTCAGAGTGTGTGTGTGAGTGTGCGATGGATGGATGACAGCGTAATTAACAGACTTGTGTGAGGGAGAAGAGAAGGAGGGCGGTGAAGCCACACGTGACCAGATTTTAGCTTCCTGTTGCAAAAAGATACGAGAGTGAATAACTGGATTTATCTTAAAGCTGCAGAATACTCAAGTGACTCTATGGTTGTTATAACAGGATCATATGTGGACATAAGCGCAGTTCTAGCTGTGAACATTATGGCCAACTTGCACAGATTCCGTCATCTATTGATCCAATCTAAACTGTCAGCGAAACCACTGCGCTGTGAGATTGTGGCTGTTTCCGGGGAAACTTTGATGGCCGATAGAACTCCAGAGTGAATTTATGCCTCAGTGAAGACATCCTTTTTATCAGTGTGTAATTTAGACCAGTGTCTCACTTCTCGGGGGGGGGGGGGGGGATTGATCTGGGAGAGGCTCTGACACTCCAGGTGGAAAAAGTGAATAAAATAAAAAAAGAGAATTCCTACAATGAACACTGGGGGTCCAAATAATTATTCGAAAATCGAAATGCGCTGATTTATTTATTTGTGGCTAAATTGGTTGTTGCACCTCCGCGTGGTGTCACAATAAAAAATAAAAAAAAAGATTGATCTGCTCAGCAAAGGTCCATCAGAGGCGGTCCATAAATGATGCACAAATATCAAAGACAATGTTAATAATGTAGATCTAACAACGAAATAACATAGACACATGCCCAATACATGGATGGATGATAATACTGAACAGTTCATCCTTTCCACCGAACAATAACAATTCAGTCTGGACTCCCGGTGGCCGGGGTTGGTATGACACTTTGAAAGACAACAACCCAGCTGCCTGCAAATCTATACCGTTCAATACAAGACAAGAGAAAATAACGGGGAAGGAATCGGAATCCATCAATCCCGATTTCCTCATCACGTCTGTCTCCGCCCTTTGTTAAAGTGATGAAGTGAGGATGAAACTCAGCCAGAGATGAACATCAATTACAAAAGGTGTCACGTGTTTAGTGAACAAATGACACCGTGAAACAACCACGAGCTCATTCAGAGGAGGAGGAGGGAGGCGAGGATAATAAAGTGAGAGAAGAGGAGGAGCAGAAGGTGAGGGGGGTATCAGAGGAGGAGGAGAGAAGGACAGGAAGCGAGATTGGAGGAGGAGGAGGAATAGGAGCATGAAGTGAGGAGACACACAGGAGCATGAGCAGGAGGAGGAGGAGGAGGAGGAGGTGACTCTCAGTGTCTGGCTCCGGACTTTGGCGCAGGTTGAGATCGGCATCATGCCGCCGGTCGGTCGCTCCGTGCCCGGTCTGTGAGCAGGAGAGAGAGAGAGAGAGAGAGGGAGGGAGGGGGGAGAGAGAGAGGGAGGAGGAGGAGGAGGAGGAGGAGGTGAGCAGGCGATGGACGTGCCGGAGGATGGATCTCTGATCCCGGAGACCCGGACGGAGCGACCCGCCTGGGCGGTGACGGCTCTGGCCGGAGTCCTGATCCTCACCACGGTGGTGGACGTCCTGGGGAACCTGCTGGTCATCGTGTCCGTGCTGAGGAACCGGAAGCTGCGGAACGCAGGTGTGTGTCTGTCTGTCATTGTGTGTGCGTGCGTGCGCGCGTGCGAACAAGTGAAACATGTGAAAGAATCTGCAGAGGTGAAGCTATGTGAGGGTGCGCGCGTGCCCGTGCGTCTTAATTCATCTTCACGGTGAATGAATTGTTTTCGCCAGTCTCGCGCGCTCTCTCATTCATCACTGTCTCCCCTAACTCGGCCAAATGAATGGATTTCCTCCTCTTCCGGTATGTGTTGGTTCATTGAAGCAAAAACCTTCATGTATTTGTTGTAACGAGGAAATATAAAGTGAGAGTGATGCAGTTTAACTCAACTTGTGTCGTCCCTCTGCATTGTGGGTTTTTTGTGTGATGGGGGGTGGAGCAGCAAAGAAGGAACGTGAATCGGCCAATGCTTTATTCATCTGCATTTTTAGGAGTTACTATATACAATGTATATCTATATATATACAATAATAATCAAACCATAAGGATATTGTGTGCCGACATGGAGCTCTGTACGTCATTTAAGTGTGTGAGCTCAGTTCTGGTTTTATTATATATTATTGTGTATGTATAATCGAGGCTCTTGTGTTTGTTCATATTGAACAGAAAACTCAACTTTGTGTTTTCTCGAGGCGTGGCCTGCGTGCCAGGTTGTTGTCGTCGCTCAGAGATGACGGTGTGTGTGGACTGTGCAGATGTGAGGAGTGAGGAAGAGGTTTTAATGATGCAGGCTGGCTGGCGAAAGCTGATTGTGATATTTGTACACAAGAAATCCTTCCAAGTGTAGGTGTTTCCCCTTGGCACCAAAGGAAAAAAAGGTCAGAGGTCACCACCTCATCGTCCTTTGGCCAGCCGAACAGAATGACTTTTTTTTTCCTCTGGTGCTTCAGCTGCTCCAATTAGAAATGTCAGATGAAATATGCCGCATGACGAGTCGCATCCTTCTGCTGTGTCTGCTCCTGGAAAAAATGTGGCAGAAATAACATTCATTCATCCATCCGTCCATATTCATAGTATAAAATATTCTATTCTATTCTATCACAACTATTATATCAGTATAAAATCATCACTGACCTTTTACAATGCCTATAAATTGGATTTGGAGAGATCCATTATATATTATGCAGATTATTCCATGTCTCTAAAAAAAAAAAGAACCTTCTTTCAGTAGTTTTGAATCACTGCAGTAGATTCTGGTGGAAAATACATTTTCACTGGTTTAATGCACAGTTCTTCATTTAAATGCATCAGTGAATTTCCACCGACTCATATTCTGCTCAGGCAGATAATCAAATCAAACGTCAAAAAGCCCAAAAGCACGGAAACATCCAAACTCACACGTTCAGCAAAGATCTGCAAAATAATCCGTTTTATTCTGCTTCCTGAGCATTTCATTTAGAGAAAGGATTTGTTTTATAGTGTCAGTTTTGTTGATGTGTGTTCTGTATAATGATGATGATGATGATGATGATTATTATTATTGTTATTAGTAGTAGTAATTATTATTATTGTTAATAATAATAACTTTAATAATAATAATAATGATTATTATGATTATGATGGTGATTATTATTATTATTATTGTTATTAGTAGTAGTATTTATTATTATTGTTAATAATAATAATTTTAATAATAATAATATTCGTAAGTATTACTGCTGCAAACCTACTTTGACTGTAAAACAAAAATAAGTGAAAAATATTC
>JAFBJU010000531.1:35497-78218 GCA_016785305.1 Colistium nudipinnis | reverse complement strand
TTTTTTATTTTTTTTCCCGCCCTGTTTGACTCCACAAACCACGCCGTCGTGGCTCCTCGGCTTAAATTGCACTTGAAAGAGTCTGAAGTGAATCAGCCACAGAGTCCTGAGTGTGACCCAGTTGTGAGTCTGCTCCTGCAGCCATTCTGTATTTTCGTTATTCAGCGTCAGCTGCGGGAGAAATTCATGATGCACGGACCGTTCCTGCGCCGATGACGGAATCAAAAATGGATCTCGAGACGGTCTCAAGCTGACCCTGCGGCAAATCACCTCAGTCTGAAATAGATCATTGAATACCTGAGGTCTCATGTTGTTTGTGATAAGCGGGTATATAATCCCAGTCTTACCAATAATAGCCTCGGGTTAGAAAATGGATAGAAAGGTGCAAAGATGATAAGAGCTATTAGAAAAAAAATCCAAATTCACTGCAACTCTCAATTTGACGTACAGAAACTCGACCGGTGCCAGCCGTGCAGTTAGAAAAGAATAAATCAATGTCATTGTTGTGCACATCAGACAGCGCGCGTGTGTGTGTGTGTGTGTGTGTGTTTGCTGTGGAGCATATAGAATATTTGAGGAGCAGACGAAGAGCCAGAGGACAACAGAGACGATAAAACCCATTCCAGCGTTTTTTTCTTCACTTGGCCGCTCCAGTCTTTGTCTCCATGCAACTTTTCGAAAATGTGTCTTTTCCACCATTGTTTTTGAGACCGTCCGTCTCGCTCAGAGCATCACGTGATCGAGAAGCTTCAGTGATAAATGGCCGCCTTTACTTTCCACCAATAGCTCCTGAACCGGATCCAAAGCGTCCCACCACGAGCGCGCATTTATTTCTCCTCTTTTTTTTCAGTCCGATAAATCTCCCAGAAGATTTGATTGTTTTCATAAATGATATTGGGAATTAAAAAATACGTTTCTGCCATGAGATAACATTTTATTCCATCCTGATTTGATTTCATCCGTTCTGTCTCTTTTTGTGGGGGGGGGCAGTCGGCTTCATTTGAGTCACTTCCTGTCCTGTCCTTCACCACTTCCTGTCCCTCCCTCGCCTTCTTCACACTGAGCTTTGTGTGGATAAACGTATTCAACGTTGTGATCCTCAAACATTTCATTTCCGGCCAAGATTTTCCTTGGCCAGTGAAATAAGTCTCTGACATTCACACCACGGGTGAATCCCAGTATAGCAACATTTCCATTTTCCAATGGAGACAAAGAGAGAGAAAAAAAAAAAAAAAAAACACACAATAAAGGTTATTGTGGAAATCAAATGCCCCCCCGAGGCCCGGGCAGCCAATCAGAAGAGAGAGCAGAGGGCAGTGAAATGCCTCCGTAGTTCCAAAGAGTCGCAGAAATCCCACCGCTAATGAAGAGGAGCCAATTAGGGGGAAGGATAGAGGGAGGTGGGCTTTGATATAACTCGTCCACAGAGAGAGAGAAAGAAAGGAAGAAGGAAGGAAAGAAACAAGCCTGGAGCGCCTCTCTCTCTCTCTCTCTCTTTCTCTCTCTCTGCTTCTGTCTGCATCCATCTCTGTCACTGTCTCTGTCTCCTCTTTCATCTTCTCTTCCGTTTCTTTGTGTTAAGAGGAACAGCAAAAAAAACAAATACACAAGACGGTTAACGTATCACATATGACGTTTTTTAGTTTTTTCTCACAGAAGTCTGATTCATCTAAAATGTTCCTGTTTTATTTTGTAGTCACGTCTGCCTTTGTTGCTGTTTTCCCGCCATTGTGATTGTAGGCCCCGCCCCCAAATTGCGCTCACCTGGTGATGGCCGCCCCCCTCAGGTCTCGGCCGTAGATGCTAGCCCAATAAGCGTGCGGCAGATCTGGGCCCTGTCTTTTTTAATTTTCGGAACATTTTCCCACATTTGAACTCCATTTCATTTTCCTGGTGAACTCACGCCAAATACCATTGCTCCGCTTTTTTCCGTTTGAGGTTGATCCTCTCTGACGTCCCTGGGTTTATAATCCAAAGACCTGGAGGAGGATTGTCCCCCTTAGAGTTCTCCAGAGAAGCAGCAGCGTTTATTTTCAGCTTCTCGCTATTAATACCTGAGAGCAACTCACAGCATCTATAATTGATACAAGAGCCGCTTGCGTTTTCCCAAAAAAAAAACGAGACTCATCCAGATTATGTCATCTGAATCTGCCTTTGCATTGGCCCGTGTGCGTGAGCTCCCATTCATCGTTCGCCCCCTCCTCCTCTCAGAGAGAGAGAGTGAGCGTTGAGCCTCAGATGACCTGGGAATCTCTGTCTCTCACTCTCACGTAGAAGCACAAACACACACACACACACACACACACACACTGGATTATACGTCAACAAATAGCAGTACATGGGGAAGATATGGTTCGCACAGATTCAAATCATTTCAACATTTGTTTTTCTGAATGAAATGAGTTATTTATTTAAGGGGTGTATGATCCATGTGGAGTTGTGGGTGAAAATAAGAAGTAATACAAACCCAGTTTACTAATATTAATGTATTCATTTAACATTATATTACAACGGGCATTTGAAGGGGAGGTTTGGATTTAAATATGATTAAAACTAAATGTTTTAGAGACTTTTAAAAGCATTTGGAAGGTTCGTGAGATGAAAAACAGAATATATTAATATTAAACTACACAACAGACAGATAACTGTGCAGCAGCACTCAGCGGCCTCTTGAGTTTTCATGGAATGAGGACATGTTGTCCTCCCTCAGAAAGACTGCAACAGAAAAAAAAGATCATTAAAAAATGCTTCAAGTCCCTTTATAAAGACATGTATTATGATGATTATTATTATTATTACTGCTACAATTATTATGGATAGTATTATGGATATTATTATTATGATGATTTTATTATTATTATAACTACAATTATTATTATTGTTATTATTATTATTATTATTAGTAGTAGTAGTAGTAGTAGTAGTAGTAGTAGTAGTAGTAGTAGTAGTAGTATAATTATATTATTATTATTATTCATTTATGAATTTATTTATTTGTTCCCATGTTATTAAGTGATTATTCCACAACAGGAAAAACAGCGACACATAATTCTTTTTGTTTGTTTTTTAAAATCAATCTCAAATCAATATCCTCCGTATGCTGGAGATAATGGAGGTAACACATTCTAACAAAAATAAATCGATAGACAGAAAAAAGACCAGCGCAGGAGGAGAGACACTCATCATGTAAAAAAAAAAAAAAAAGCTCCTCTAACGCTAAGTTTAAAAGAGCTCCAGGGTGGATGAACATTCTAATTCAATTCTAACTCGTCACTGTGTGAAACCAAAACTCCAGAAATCGAAAACAAAGTAACAAAATGTAACTAAAATGTGTCTCCTTTGTGTTGTTTCCATCACAGTGTGGATCATAACTCCAGCAGCAGGTGTGATCAATTGATTGATTGACTGATTGGGTTCATGAGTGAATGTGTCTCAGGTGTGTCGGTGACGTGGAAAGAAAACAGCAACCAGTAGGTCACACACACACACACAAACAAACAGCTGGGAGTACATTTTGTTTGAAGAAAATGAACGTACACACACACAAGAGTGTGCAGTTGATGGTTGTAATGTGTGTGGTTACACAAAGTTGTGTTTTGACGAATCATAATATAGAGGCTGTGCATTGAGGTGAATGCTTGTATTTGTGCCTGTGACCGTGATCTCCTCTCAGTCCTCGCTCTCCTGTTTTTTTTTTTTTTCTTCCAGAATCCTTGTGGTTAACATTTTCTATTGACACATTATGTAATGCTTTTAAAAATGCTCAGTTCACAAATGTGGCAGTGGATTACAGGGCGACCAGCCGCGCAATGCATGCTGGGAGATTTGGTCCAGACGCGGCCGACTGTGCCACCACGCTGGGCTCTTCTGTGCGCACGCTGTGGGTGGTGTGTTTCAAACCTGGCTGAGCCACGCTCGCCGTTAGTTAATGTTCCTTCATTTATTGATTTTGAAATGCAGCAGAAACCGAATCGTTTCTGTGTTTCGGATCCTTGGCTGGCTTTTGATTTCCGCTGCTTCTTTTTGACGCCATCTCTCCACCCTTTGATCGTCTGATATTTTTGGCTTTCACAAGACTCCGTCTCCGTAAATAATTCCTTCTGTGCTGCTTCAAGTTTGTGCCGCAAATAACCGAGATCATGCTGGGACAAACGATCTGACTCTCGGCCGTCACTCAAGGTTCATAAAAAAAAAAAAGATTGATCCATAATAATTATCTTTCCTCTCAGGTCTGCTCCTAAAATGACTTTTGTGTTTGGAAAGTTCAGCAATTTCTTATCTGCTTGACAACTACTGTTGTCTCATTTTTTGTGTCCCTGAAACTCAGGAAAAATGAAAAAAATTTTTTTTGGCCTTCATTTTCGATTTCAATTTATTTTTAATCTTTTTTTTTTTTTCCTGAGGGATCCAATCACAAGTAATGATAATAATAATGTTTGAACAAGCTGCTTGTTTGGAGCTTAATGGATCTGGGTGGTAAATACAGTATTATTGAGTTTTCAAACATGATTATTATAAGTATCCTCATATCTTGTCGTATCCACACCACAGTTACGTGGAGATTTTTTTTTTTTAATCCATTTCTTCTCTTTATTCTGG
Source organism: Colistium nudipinnis (assembly GCA_016785305.1). NCBI lineage: Eukaryota > Metazoa > Chordata > Actinopteri > Pleuronectiformes > Rhombosoleidae > Colistium > Colistium nudipinnis. The sequence goes on along the minus strand of JAFBJU010000531.1, from coordinate 73,619 downwards.
TTTCATGTTTTTCTCTCAGACGTTGGGTCGCTCTGGTTGTTGTTGTTTTTTTTTACGTCTCTTCTGTGTCCCCTGAATTTGAAAAAGTCGTATTTGTTTTGATTGACAAGCATGTCTATTATATCATTACACAATCTTTGAAATGTGGGTTGATTATAGCTACTTTGTGTCGTATTCTGGGAATGTGTAATTGAGGATTACATGTAATCCATTACTAGACGTGTGTGTGTGTGTGTGTGTGTGTTGGAGTGCTCTTCACAGGTGTAAAGTGAGGTGGTGGATTCTCCTGACACTTAGTTATCTGAAGGAGCGCAGGCTGACAGAGTTTCACACCGTGACCATCAAACACAGCTCCACACAACAACAGCGGACGCACACCCACAGACACACACACACACCCAGAGTCTGGACCTAACAAAGGAAACAGACCCTGACAACAACCCCTGCAGCTAACATCTCACACCTGTGTCCTCCGTGTCATGACGCTCGATCGCGCTGAGTCACGTGTGTGTGTGTGTGTGTGTGTGTGTCCACAAAAATCCGAGACCGATCCATCAAGTGTAGAACGGAGATTTTTTTTTTGGTTTGCAACAAGAGAAGATGAGAGATCCTTTTTGAAATTCTTGGTCCCGTGCGGAGCTCTTTGTTCATGTTTAAGTGGAACCGGTCGCGCGTCCGTGCACGTCGTCGCGGTGATTAATTGCGGTCTCGTCCAGGATGTAATCTGCCGTTTGTTCAATGTCAGCTGGGATTAAATCCAGAGGAGGAGTGTCGTGTATCTAATGGAATGGATGGAACGGTGTCGGCCGTTTTCAAATGAGGCGCGTGACCTTCTGAAGGTCAACGTCGGGCTGCGCTGCTCTCCTAATGTCATCCAGCTTTTATAACACTGTGTGTGTGTTTTTTTTAACATTGTCGTGGTCGCACAATGTTTGACATTTACTTGTCAGTGTTTTAATATTTTGAAGTTTTGATGTTGTTTTGTTTGTCCTTGTGACAGTGACTAAAATAATCCTAAATTAGCTTCTGTTCCCATTGTGTCGAGCGCGTCGACCCGCAGGTCGCGACTCTGGCCGCTCATTTAAATGACGCTGATTTACATAACGCTTGAAATGACTGCTCCCTCAGCTGTGTGACCACCGCATACGTTTTTTAAATCACTTTCGGAACTGGATTCCTCTCCAGTAGATGGTTTCATGAGTAGGCAGGGTCTTCGTCATGATCTGTGACTAAAAATAGAAAGCCCCTGTATCTGGACCTGATGCGAAAAACCCAAATGGGTCACGTCCCATTTTTAACTCGCACGGCCTCAGCGAAGCAGCTGATATCTGAACGACCCTGGCCACGACTAAACCGCCGAGCGGTTGCGATCCATCAGAGAAGCAGGCGGCGCGGGAGTCGCTCGTTTTATGTTTGGCCGGAGATGCGACACCGGTCTGAACAGCTGAGGTGGAAAAATCCAATTCATGAATGAAAAATAAATGTCAAACATCAGCAACAGAAAAGAAAATATTGGATTCATTTCAAATGTCAATTTCCAGCCTTCCAAATACCTAAGGGGGAGTTTCCACTGGGCGGATCGGGACAAATCCCGGTTCCAGGCTTTTAACGGACAGATTTGGTTTATTCCTCTTTTAGCTTTTGGAGATGTGTGAGATAAACACCAAGATCATTGGTTCTTTAGATGAAGAACAGTTTGTTACTGGTAAATAAGGTCAATTATTCTTCCAGAAGACTCGAAGCGCTTCAGGGTGCGTTTAATCCAACGCTGGCTTCTCATCAGATACACATCCGGCCACAGGTGTTGCTAATTAGCGGTGAATTAACGAGGGACCGGAGTTAGCGGTTATTAAGCTCTTACAGCTCGTTGCTGTAAAGTCACTTCATTCGCTCACAAGTCATTTCATAAAATCCCCAAACAGAAAAGTTTTATCCATCCGAAAATGTGCTTTTAAATCCTGCAGTTTGCGAAATGATGTGAAAGGCAAAAGTCACTTCAAAAAGAAAAGATACTGAACAAAGAGGTTTTGTAATTTGATTTCCAACTGGTCGAACTGGTATTGCTGAAGCCAGCTTCGCAAATTCTCCAGTTGTGTTTGAATGATCCGATTCACGAACCGCACCAAAAACAAAACGCTTCCTCAGCGGAGGCCTCGGGTCCGTGTCTATTTTTAGAAACGGCTGTCAACGGAACCCTCCGGTTTGAAAAAAGAAAGAAATGAAAAATGACTAAACCTGACATCATGTTACTGTGACACTAAGCCGCTTTTTTTTCTTGTATTTCTTCATTGTCCAAATAACATGAGGTCATATATATAAAAAAAAAAAAACTTGCGACGGTATATCTCGGTGCGTGTTTTTTTTTTTCTCCTCCGTCCGGCCTTTGGACACGCCTGTCTTCATTCAGGCCCCAAACAACAACAACACGCGTGACCTTCACTCTTTCTTCCCCGTGAACCAAATCACTGCGGCTCACTCTCAGACTCACTCAAAGCGCCGCCTCTCCACTGAAGACTGTGTGGATTCTGAGGTCACTCGCAGTCCACGGTGTTCTCTTTCTTTTGAGTTCCCTGATTGTTAAAAATGTCATATTGTACTCACCGAGATTCTTCCTCACTCTCTGGGTCTATTCTCTCTTTATATGTCAAGGATTCTGTCAGTAATTCAAGGGGACAGAGGTGGTGAATGCATTACCAACTGAGAAAAACACTCTGATATTAGGATGGCCACATTTCCTGTTTTTCCTATTGTTTTAATAAAACTGGATTTTTTACATTTTAAATCCGTTAGACTTCATGGTTTAGCAACCCAAATAATGGGAGCGAATAAAATCCTAATATGTGAGTCATGAGTTTTTTTTTTAATCTCTTAAAATCGAATTTGAGGGAAATTGTACATTTAAAAAAAAAATAAAAAAAAATAAATGTGACTTTAGAAGCTGAATTTTAAAAGCAGAGAGAACGCTGGTGATCCAGGTCTCTTGGATATTTGCAGTTGAGGGTCAGCAGCTTTAACGTGAACCCACCCTCACACATCTGTAAGGAGACCATCAGTGGATGCGTAGCCCTTCGTTCGCACACGCACGCGCACGTACCCCCACCCCCCAGATCCTTCCCTGTACTTCAGTGTCACCTTCAATCAGCCGGCAGCTTTGTCATTCTGGGTTGGTCCCAAACAACTGGCTTCCATATAACAGGAAGTGGTCCCAGGGTGGCCGGTCCAAATGGGAACGGGGGGGGATTAATGGAAGAGAGTGCGGAAGAAGAATGGGAGAGGGTGACAAACGGCAGGAGATGGATGAGATGATGGGAGGAGGAGGAGGAGAAGTGGAGCGTCAGCTATTCTGGATGTGGAGGAGAAGGACGGAGAGAGGTCACACCTCCATTTTCAGGGAGGGCCGTCATCATTAAATCTCCACACGCCTCACACATACGTGTGCGGCAGGAATCCTGACACGCATCCCTGATGCATGTCCCGGGGATGAGGGGATTCTCGTTCAACGCCCCTGGCATGTGGGAGAGTTTCACTGATGAATGGCTTTTATGAAATATTAGTGAAGTGGCAAAAACTGTGCGTGTGCACGAGGCGGAAAAGAATAAAAAAAGATAGGAATGTGTAATGAAGTCCAACAATAGTCATTTTTTTGAGGAATTGTTTTGAAGAGTTTTTTTTTACCTTTGACGTTTCTCGGCACAGGATTTAGTGTCAAACGTTTTTACTCTTCCTTCAATGGATGTGATCTTTTATTGGCAATGTTGTTTTTAAGAATCAGGGGAAGAAGAAGAAAAAAGACGCTCAACAGAGAATCAATGCCAACGTCACTCTACATTTGATGATTTTTGGAGATGTCTTTTTCATGGTAGATGATAGATGCTCCCATGACACAAATACACTGTGAATTTGAATCTGTCACACGCAGCCTGAGCTAATGACTCAACGGCAGCTTTTTCTCTCCACGCAGCTTTTCTTTGGTCACCAGCTTCCCATCAGTTCCAAACAAAGCCCAACATCTGAGATACCACATTATCTTCATCTGTGATTTGGACCACGACAGTGTAATGTCATGTGCGTTTCTTTTAATCTTTTATTTCAATGTTTTTCCCACAAGTGCATTTCTCCGGAAGGGGGATCGGTGAAGCCAATCTTATCTGGTTACCTCCTCCGGGGTTCCCCTCCCTCCGTTCCGACGTTTGAGAGAACGTCCCTGGAGATGATGCTACTCAGCGGGGAACCTCCTCCGACACTGGAGAGCTCTTTTCGTCCGGACTTTGTGCGAATGCTTTCACAAAGGTCGCACAATTCGCCTCCACGTCTTCATTCAAATAAATCCCCGTGATGCCTCCACAACGATATTGAGTGTTACACAATATATCGTAAAAAAAAGCTAATAAGCTCCGTCTGACGTTCTCGCACCATCACGTCTGCTGAGGAGGATGAAATGAGTCTTCCCTGGGAGATTATTCATCCACTAAAGGGTCTCCAATACGCACACTTGTTTTTTTTATTGGGCCCAGGCGCCGTGATGAGAGACGGCAGCTGACGGCTGATAGTTAGAGTGAAGAGGGCATCACAGCGGCGGTGTTATTATGGGATGCCCCGTGGGCAGGAGCTGATTGCGTGGCACTTGACTCTCTCAGATGATCATGTTCCGGAGATAAGAGGATGAATGTGTCACCAGAGGAAAAATCCACAGCATCGGATGTATGTGAACATGTGTAATCCAACAAAGTTGAATCGTGGTTCTGGGCGGAGTGGAGATTTTTTATTTTTTGTGTGTGTGCCTTGTTTATTCCTTTATACTGAGTGATAAGTCTGTTGCAGAGGTACAGAAAGTTTTTTTTTTTTACCTTGGCAGCTTCTTACTGCAGAGGTCAAGGCAGCGACAAAGTTTATCTGTGGTGTTTAAAACCGGGTGGTAAAACCAAAGTGGTCCAAATACTGAACCCTGTGGAGCCTCTTAGAAAAAATGCTTAGTTTCATCAGTGTTATCACTATTAAAATCATAACGCAGCAGGGAATAGAAATGAGATGATGATGATGATGATGATGATGATGACTGGATGATTGGGTGAAGCTGTGAATGAATGATATCAGAAGCTCTTTCTGAGCCTGGTTTATAAATCCAGCTCCGTGTGAGGAAATAGTGAGTCGCAGTGATTTGTTGTTTGGCCTCCTGAGCTGATTCGTCTCTTCCCTCTGTCATGGCGAATTTCTGGGGAAGCGTCTGAAGGGGGGGCGGGACATGTCGGCCTGTCACATAGAGACGACGGGTGTGGGGGGGGGGAAACCAGGGAGGTGGTGGAGAGATTACACCTTTAAAGACCAGTGGGAGAAGAAAAAAAACGGAGTGACCTCTTATGACCTTGTGTTATATAATCCTGGTTTCACTTTGCTTCAATCGCCGGCTCCTCTCAGCTGTGTGACAGATGAACTGAGATTAGAGATGAAAGATTACCCCTCACACCTGTGTGTGAGTGTGTGTGTGTGGTGGACTCTGAACAGCATGATGGAAAGGTCACAGATGGGGGGCGCTGTCAGGGAAGCAGGTGCGTGTCACTGTGTGTGTTTAGGTATCGTTAGCTTTCAATTCAATCATTAACATCCTCTTATTATAAAGATGTGACATCACTTGATTGAGTTTTTTTGGATCGTCTCAATGGATCATGGAAACATAAGCATCTTGTTTTTGGAGCTTCTGTGATGTCACAACTTGTAGCTGTGGATTAGAATGAGTTTTTAAAGGGAAGGTCGTGTCACAAACGTTCAGCCTTTAATATGAATCACTGGTTCACGTCAAACATGGCGAGGCCGCGGCTCAAAGTGGCTCTGAGAGCTGATTGAATTAAAACACCGGATTTTTTTATTTTATTAATTTTTTTATGTACCAGCAGACAGGAAATGTATGGCGACCTTGCGTTCTTCAAACAAAGATCTGATTAAATTAGAATTCGAAAGAGACTGAGTGGCTTATTTTTCTCTGTACGTAGTTTTGGCATGCGACTAAATCATTCCAGTCAAATTCAAAATGTATAAACGCCACATTGATTAGCTTTCTAAATGTCTTGTATGCTAATACTTTGAATCCTACCTAATCTCATCAGATGAAGGGCCTCGTAGGTTTTTCATTGTTGACGTACTGAATGGTACCTTATAACAAGCTAATTATAGTCATGGTTCTTACTCTGGATTACTTTTTATCCTTTGAAAATAACGTTGCATATGAAAAAAAGATTCTGGAACTTATCCCAATATTGTCTTAGATGACAAAAAAAAATCTGAAAATAGATTTTTTTTTTAGAAACAATGATTTCCTAATGGAGTCCATTCGTATCTTCAAGAGGAATAATAATTTCATATAAAACCTAAGCATGGACAGACTCACAACACACAACTCTTTTTGTGAGGAAGCTGTAACCTTGTTATTATTTGTGTCAGTCTGTGGATGCTGCGGTTTTAATAATAGGATACTAGAGAAAAGGGGCGGAGCTTATCATATGACGGATATGAATGGATGTTGTTTTTTCAGATGTGATGGAATGTTGAAGACGACTCTGTCCCCTTCACAGGAAACGTGTTTGTGGTGAGCCTGGCCTTCGCCGACCTGGTGGTGGCATTCTACCCGTATCCGCTGGTGCTGTACGCCATCTTCCATGACGGCTGGTCACTAGGTGAGACCCAGTGCAAGGTGAGACATGATATTTAAATATTGATAAACGTATATATAAATGTATATGTACTGAGGACTGGGGTTAAACCTCTGAGCAGCTGAAGTAGCCCTAACCCTAACCCAATCCCGTAACCCTAATTCCATTCTGATAACCCTACAAAGTGGAACCAAAACCCTAAGCCATATGGTACGAAATGGGGGGGTGGAGCAAAACGGAAAGTCGATGTGACCTTCCTATCAAAAGTTATTGGAAAAAAAACGTGAAGAGAGTTTTTGACTTTTCGGTATATCGCCAACTTTCTGATGTCGTACAGACTTGCGGATGGTACCGTTGGATGCGGAGGGGTCAATATAGAGGGGGGATGTTGCCAAGTTCCAGGTCTCTAGGACCTTCCTATCAAAAGTTATTCCAAATAGGAGTAGTCATCCCCTTAACCCTATTCCTAACCAAATCCCCTAACCCTACCCTAGCCATAACCCTAACCCTTAACGCCTAACCCCTAACCCCAGACCCTTACCTAGACCCTTACCCTAACCGTAACCCTAAACCACATTCCCATTATAGTGGTTATAAGAGTAAAATGATGGTTAGGGTTTTGTGACGGGTCGCTGCTACAGAGATGGGAGTCGATTTTGGGAGTTTTTTTGGGACCCCGGATGCGCTGGTCTTGGTCCCGTGTGGCTCGGATATTGGGAAAGTGAACTTTCAGCCACTTTTCCTCCCTAATTTCAGTTATAACCCCTAATGGGACTCAGAATAGGGTACATTTTAGGGTATTGGGTTAGGGGAAACACTGATATGATTATAAGTAGTATATTAAGATTTGGGAGTGGAGTTTTATCCACATTATGTCACTGTGGACTATTTATTGACTCCCGATTTTCTGCCCTATGTTTTACAGTATTTTATCCTCCGCCGCTTTTCACTGAATTTCCCCATTGTGGGACTAATAAAGGTGTTCTTTCTTTTTCATCTGTGAAAATGAATTGAACAATCGGAAGGAACTGTAACGTAGCTAATTCTCTGTGAATTAACGTAAAATCATTGATGAGCACGACGTCTGTTCGGTTCCCGCCTCTCTCTCTCTCAGGTCAGCGGCTTCCTGATGGGTCTGAGCGTCATCGGCTCCATCTTCAACATCACGGCCATCGCCCTGAACCGTTACTGCTACATCTGCCACAGCTTGGCCTACGAGCGGCTCTTCAGCTTCCGGAACACGCTGCTCCTCGTCGCCCTGGTGTGGCTGCTCACCGTCCTCGCCATCGTGCCCAACTTCTTCGTGGGCTCCCTGCGCTACGACCCGCGCATCTACTCGTGCACCTTCGCCCAGGCGGTCAGCGCGTCCTACACTGTCGCCGTGGTGGTGGTGCACTTCTTCGTGCCCATTGCCGTGGTAACCTTTTGCTACCTGCGCATCTGGATCCTGGTCATCCAGGTGCGTAGGCGGGTCAAATCGGAGGTGAGGCCTCGCCTCAAGCCCAGCGACCTGAGGAACTTCCTCACCATGTTCGTGGTCTTTGTGCTCTTCGCCATCTGTTGGGCGCCGCTCAACTTCATTGGCCTCGCCGTGGCCATCGACCCCGCGACCGTGGCTCCGCGCATCCCGGAGTGGCTTTTCGTGGTCAGCTACTTCATGGCGTACTTCAACAGCTGCCTTAACGCCGTCATCTACGGCTTGCTCAACCAGAACTTCCGCCGCGAGTACAAGCGCATCATCACCTCCGTGTGGAGGCCACGCCTCTTTTTCCAGGAGACATCGCGGGGAGGCACCGAGGCGGCTAAGAGCAAACCGTCGCCGGGCCTCAACAACAACGAGCGGGCGAAGGGAGAGACGGTATGAGACGCCGTTTTTGTTCTTCCTCGTTGGTGTTCTTCGTCTTCTCCTCCATGGATCAAACTTCACTCTCGAATGTGCCAAAGCAAAGAACTCTGGGAATACAAATAGAGTGACCAACAGTGATAGAATGATTTTTTTCATCAATAACATTGATATCTGTGTTATCTGTCCTCATGAGAGTGCCATTCAAAGCTCAATCAATTTTGGTTCAAACTTGGCTAGGCTACTTTAGCTAAAAGTTTGTTTCACGTTTCACAACCTAAAATAAACTTACACACCAACTGTGACAATAAAATAACATTTAAAAGCATAAAACACAGATTTAGTAAAAACAATGTTCATATCTACTAATTCTTGGGTCGTTAATCCAATTTTTCTACCTCAGGAGCACAAACCAGATTTAGATTTCCTGAGCTCCTCATAAGATTCCTGGGAAAAACAACTTCTGCATCTTTGATTTTATAGTTTTTCATATGTAAAGATAAATATCATGTTTTTTTTTTTGTTTCTTTTTAAGAAAAGCCAAAATGGTTGAGCGCCATGTGTCATAACTGAACATGTATGAAATGGTGTTCGCCTCAGGGTGCCTGCGTCCTGTCTGGGCCGAGCATGTATGTGAAAGTGGAGGGAGATTAAGAGATTAGTCATCTAGATGAACTTACATCATGAAGTCCATGATGTCCACACAGTGTCTTCATTGTCCTGATGGATTTCGGTTGTGTCTCAGTAATGTTCTTTAAATGTGAGTTGCTGTTGTTATTATGATTGTGTTCTATGTTATTATAATGTTTGTGTTTATGCAAACCACTGTTAATGCACTACAGCATGATGAAACCAGAACAAAATGTCTCTCACCGTGTTACTGGTGGATGCCTCAAAAAACCTCTTACAGACGTTTCCATGGTTGGTGCCTGACTCATTTATTCATCGCCTCAAATTTTAGATTTTACCAAAAAAGAAAAAACAGGACACCATGTTGACAGACGACTGTGGTGGAGGTTGTTATTTATATATATTTATCATCTTTTTCTGGTGAAGAAATGTGTTCACTCTAAATTTAGAGGAGAAGCCACTTTTATGTGAAGTCACGGTTGGGCCTAAAAAATGCTGGATCTTTTTCTTTTTTTTTTCTAACGGGTTTAAATCTGGCATCATCGTAACAGGATTTAGGTCGGATATTTTTTTTTTTTTTTTTATGAGATATGCGTTTTCTCATAATCATCATTTATGATGATCATTTATAATCATTTTATTTACTCATTATCTGCCATTTGCTGATTAGCACAAATCAGTGTAAATGGTTTTTGAATTGATCTGTTTTCCTAAAGATAGACAGAATATTTTATTCTTTAATGAAGACATTTTTTTGGGGGGCAGGAAATTGTGTTCAATATTGAAGGTTGGACACATTTATCTAAAAGTTCATGTACAACGTACAACAATTAGCAAAAAAAAAGAAAAAAGAAAGTAAGATGCCAGATTTTAACACGTTATGAAGTGATCGCACACAATTAACTCAGTAGCTTAATGAATTAATTCAGCTTCGACTGTTTAATGGTTCAAACATTTTTGTTTCATGAATTCAACCAAAAAAAGTCATTCATATATAAAAAAAAACAAAAACCCCGAAGGTAGTAAAAGCACAACAATAGTCTGGAGCCCGGATGACAGTGTACTGACGCAGTTTACAGGTTTAAAATCTTAGTAAAAGTTTTATCTTAGTAACGGTGAGAATCGCGTTCTCTATGCATTTCATTCTTCGTCTCACCACCTCGAGAAACACGGCAGCAAAAAGAAGCTTCCTCGACTTCCTGTGAACAATGTTTTTATTCAGTAAATCTTAGTAAAGATCCGTCGACTCAGTGGAAAAGAAGAATGTGCATGAATCTTATGTTGAAGGAGTCTTTTATTACTTCCTGGTTGGTTTTTTGGGGTCGAATGTTTTTTTGTTTTTTTTTCCCGAACGCGGCAAAATGTCTGCGGAAAATGATGATGATGATGATGTATTTTTGAGTGCATGTTAAATCTTCTGATTAATAATGAAAGGATGAAAAGACGTTGTGTTTTAAAAGGAGCATTAAGCAATTTCACGCGTATCAGTAATACGCCGCTTTCTGATTTGTCTATTTAGGTTTTGTTGATGCTAACGTAGCATTTTCCTCATGTTTATCTTCATTATGGTGACTTTTCTCTTTTTTTTCCAGACTCTCAGGAAATAACATGCGGTTGGTGATGCAACTTGTTTATAATGTCGGGATGGTGGATTCTCTCGTCCAAATTCCGTCTGATTTGCGAAACTCATGGTTTGGTCCGTTGTCTCGGTGTTATTGGGATGTTTTGGTTTATTTATTTGCTCGATAGTCAGACGTAGCAGCCAGTAATTAGCTTCTATGCCAATCAAGATCTTAGTTATTGCCTGTGTCTGATTACATTCAGCTCAGATGATTAAATAACAGGAGTACACAGCTGGGATGGAGCTCTATGTAATAACCAGTTTTATGAAATATTTTCGGAAATTTCACAGGGATGTCGATGAAAGACAAGGACAATAAAACAGGTGCAATAATATTTATAAAATGATCAACTCAGACATACATATTAGAATTGGACCTGTTTTTGTACCAGACTCATTGATTTAAAAAAAAAACAATTGCTTAGTGCTCCTTTAAATGGGGAAAAGAGAATATACAGGAGATATGATATGATGTATTTATTATTGTGATGGAAACATATGATAAACGATATGACGGAAACGTAATGTACCAGTTTGTCACTGTACAAAGTATTTGCCAATGTGAAAAAAAAGTTCAAATGCCAATAAACTGTTTGTTTCTAACTTGTATTATGATTTTTTTTTTTTTTTACAAATGTACACCTGTGAAACAGAGGATTACAGTTGATGAACAAAGTTAAGTGTCTCTGGGCTCTCTCAGATTCAATATATTGTGTCATTTGTGTCATTTGAATTGATTTTTTCACTCGGTGAAGATGATGATGATTTTAAAATGGAATTGATTTTAAATCGTATTTGATTTAGGTGCAGGGAGGGAAGCAGCTGACTATAAAATCAGCGTGAAGGCTTTTTTATTGAGCGTTTTTCTTCATAGAAGGCACGGTGGAGGATTAATCAGGAGAATCGCTCTCAGGTGTGTGAACACACACACACACACACACACCTGAACCGAATTGGCTGACAGGCTTTAAAAGGAGCTCAGGAGCCAGCACTCGAGAAAGAAATCACATGGATAGGGAGTCTGAGCTGGGCTGTGGGGTTTTTGTTTGTTTTTTTATTAATGTTTTTCTGGTGTTGCAGTGGTCAGTCTGCGTGTGCCGAGCCACACGTGGAACACCCCTGTAGCAGAGACATAGCTCTCATTATTTGACCCCCCCTCCCCCACCCCCCTGTGCTTGCAGCTTTCAGCCATGTCCCTGAGCTTCTTCATGCTTCTCCACATCAGCATCATGTGTCTCCATGCGTGCGCAGCCTGGGGCATGATGGGAGATTATTATGCATACAAATTTGCCAGTGCACGATCCAGTGTAGAATATTGCATATTGATTTCCCCTGAAACCTGTGTTGCATGTCAGGACAGAAGCAGAAGAGGGAGAAACTACGATAACAAAACAGCCATGTGCAAAAAAAAAAAAAAATGTGTTGTATCACAACAGTTTATTTAAAGAACATGTTTTTTCCAGTTGAAAACCCCCATTTTTCCCATGCTCAGTATTTAGTTTTAATTTATTTTAAATCCTGAATTAACCTGAGTTACACTTTAAACCAAAAACTCATGTCAGTGTAATTTATAAAAAAAAACATCCAGCTGCTGGTTCATGGACTCATCCTCTGCTGCCATCTGTTGGGTGACGGTGTATAATACTAAAAAAGAAAAAAAATCATCTTAACGACATGCTGGTTTTTACACTTGAAGCAAATACACATGTAGCAAGAATCTATGGGAGAAGATGCACTGATCAGGAAAGTTAGAGGATTTATCTTTCATCAGGAATGAGGACACCAGAGAAATAATTGATGGTTAGAAAAGCTCAGAAATAATAAAACTTGCATATAAAAACTGTTGAAAAATTCAAAAAGGCTTTTAGTTGATAAAAATAGAGTTGAAGTGTCTGAAATCTGATTTACAGTCCCTGTGGAACCCTCTTCACTGTCTGCACGTATACACTGATTATGGCCATTTAGGCTTTAAATCACTGCATAAAAAAGTATAGATTTATAATCAATAATGAAATATTTACTACATTAAATTAATGTATTTATATATATATATTTAATAATATATATATTGTTTTTTAAATGGGAAGAATGAAAATTCTTGGATTCCTTTATATTGATTATTTAGATGTAGGTTAACCACTGAATGTTTTTCATTTTCCAAGTTTAAATGAAGAAAAAAAAATCACTGTGTGTGTGTGTGTGGGTCAGTATTGATCTGCTCTGATCCAATCAGCACGGAGAGTCCACCATCATGTTTTATTGTTTTCTTTTATTTAGACAAACCCAAATAAAAGGCACATAAAACATTGCGCATATGTTTACATAATTATTCTCAATGGACATACATTTAAAAAAAATGTAGGAATGTTTTACCTTTCTGCTACCCAGAAAGCCTAGCCTTCGTATATACAAAAATTACCATTGTTAATGTTCTAATACAAAAAGATTTTTATAAAAGGTTATTTTTTTTCTCGCATGTCTGTCATAACTAACATGTCCTCTGAACTAAATGGTTTGTACAAAGATATACATTCATTTGCCTTCACATCTGCCAAATTCATCATACAAACTTCACAGAAAAAAAAAACAGAAACATCTTTAAAATCATAATTTGGCCAAATACATGATTTTTCGTTTTTTTTTCACATTAGGGTTGGAGTCAAATTCAAATGAAAAATAATAAAAACTTAACCCGGTTGAATGTCACCCGACACTTTTACACGAGCGTGACTCGCAATTCATGCATCAAGGTTTTTGTTCTTGAAGTTAAATATGATAATAGTCACAATCATGAAGTTTAGACATAATAATAATAATAAAAAATAAAAGCTATGGTTCGGTTGCCGTCGGAAAAACGGTTCCATCACACGGGCACGTCTGGAGGAGGAAGCATCAACGTGCGGAAACGTCTTGCAAAGTTTTCGTTTTTTTTTTCCAGGCACACTTTGTTTTTTTGTTTTTTTTTTTAAAGACAAATGAAAAATCCTAATTTTTTTTTTTTTTTTGCGTTTTGTTTTCATAAAGTCTCTAGCCTTCTAAAACGGTCGTCGAAACTCAAACCTACTCTGGACTAGCTCGCTCGTCATCCACATGCAACAATGGAGAAAAAAAAAAACAACAAAAAAAAACAATATAACAAAGATGGGAAATGAATCAAGATTCCAAGATTTTTTTTCCATAATGCCGTTTCCACATTAGAGCATTTCCCTTGCTGGACAGAGTTGGCATGCATGCGACAAAATTCATGGGCCAAAACTACACACGCGTGTTAAAACCAACACGTCTCATTCCATCAAACTGAAATGCCCCTTATTGGGTAAGTACCACTCTGCTGTAGTGTGCACATCCTACAGTCTGCTGCAAGTGCTTCAGAGTTCCTGCAGTGAGAAAAAAAAAGAAAAAAAAAAAGGGCCCAACACTACAAACAGGCCTCGGGTGCACAATCTCATTCTCTCTCTCCCGCACACACACACACACACACACACACACACAGAGTATGAGAGCCTGGTGAAGGAACCGTCGAGGCTGAGATCACAAAAGACGAGTTGTGCGTGTTGTCAGAAGTCAACAAATGAACCCCAAACATGGAAGAGCGCACACAGACGCACGACAACTTGTGTCGTCATGCCTCGTCAATGTGTGCGCGGTTGACAACATGAATACAAATAAACTCAACAACAATTCCTTTGCGGTCACAGTCTCACATTTCCAGTTAAAATGAACTGCCAGAATGAAAATGAAATAAAAACTACAAAATAAACAGTGAGCTTATGAAAGTGAGATCCACAGAGAAAAACAAGGCTGGAATTCATGTTTTCGGTCTCCACGATAACCGATCCTTTCCCTGAAGAAGCTCAAACCATCTCGTTAAATCTGCTGACGCGTCGGATCTGTGCAGCTAGCGACCAAACCTCGTGGAATAGGAGCAGTGTGTGTGTGTGTGTGTGTGGCTGAAGCTTAACACTGAAATGACTTAAAATGGGGAAAAAAACCAACATGGAGAGTGGTCAGTCTTAATATTGTGAAATATCGTGATGCACTGTAAAAAAAAAAAAAAAAAAGAAAAGATAAGAAAAACAAACTCCAGGACTCAAAATATCCAAAAATAATATGGACACGCGTGATCAGAATTTACATAGGTCTCATACGTGTGTTCACGTCAATGAATAGATCGGTGATCAGCACTAGGACTCACGCACGTGCTGTGACACTAATGGGAGATTCGTCACGCCGTAGTTAAACAGATGGAACTCGTCAGCAGATTGAATTTTTGGGGCTTTTTTTTATGCGAATTTGTTTTATATAATAAAAATAATATATATTTTTTTCCTTTTCATTAGCCTCTGCTCATTTCTCTGTCCTCTCCGGGATGGACGGCCACATCAGTGGTGATAAGAGTTCTTGCATTGCCAGTCTGTGTTGTACTCTCTCACGCACACACGCACGCACACACACACACACACACACACACACACACACAGGTAAAAGGCAATAAAATAGTGTTTCATATTTACATAGAAATGGTCAGTGTGTAAATGGTTGAACATGGTTTTTGAAGAAAAAGACTATTCTCAGTAACCTTCCTGAGTTTCAGACTGACAGTGATGGGATCCTATACCTGCTAAAGTAAAAAACCATCTAAACCAACGTCGGTAACTTTGGAGCCGCTCTCTGACCTCTACAGTTTAACAAAAAAAAAAAAAAAAACTCCGTAAAAAAATCATTTGACGTTTCTTTTTTTGATAATACTGCCATTTTAAGGGCAAAAAAACCTAGAAGACAGGTTTCCAGTACGAGAAATCTCCTCCCGGCTGTACCTTCAACTGTCACGTACTAATATAAATACATAAAAAATAAAATTATTCTAACAAAACAAAAAGAAAATCACAGATAAACTGGTGTAGAATATCCAGCAGTGAGGAGCGACTGGTTTCCAGCAACTTGAAAAAAAATACAGACACGGTAGAAGTTGACGGTTGACGGATGGAACCATCACTCACTCTCCCCCAGAAATGGAAGCTTTGTTTTTTTTTTGTTTTTTTTTTGTACTTTAACTTTAAAAATACATTAACTATTAAATACTGATAAGTCCACTAAAATTAACAATAATAAAAAATAAACGTTGAGAGGAAGCGTTTCGAGAGCAACTCTTTGCGAACACTTCCAATTTTGGGGGTTGTTGAACAATGCCTCAGGTTGTTGTCACGTTTGAAGTCAGATGAACAGTCGAAGAAATTCCTTTTTTCCCCCCCAACTGCTCTTTCTTCTTCTTTTCACGGCCAAAGAGAAACAAAAAGATCCGATCGGGTTTTCACATCTGCAGATCGTTTGCTCTGGTCTAACGAGGTGAATTGATTTTCCTCTTGGTTCACCCTTTTTTTTCCCCCCACGCCAAGAACCCAAAATCCTAGTGAACCAAAATGCGTCTACCACACCTAAACGTAGATGACCGTGCTACAGCTCAATGTGCTGCATCCCAGAATGCAATGCGGACATGGCAGGTACGAAAACTGCTTCAGAGTGTTTCTTTTTCCTCTGCAATCAGCGCAGCCATGAGCCAGCCAATGGTCAACGACGTCACTTAATTAACATAAACTGCCCCGGATTTCTTTTTAAGGATAAATAAACAGCTGAAAATGTAAAAACTGCCCAATAATCCAAACTATGCAAAAAAAAACTGTAACAGGTTGACGTTAGTTAATTACACACGTAATTAACATGTAACCGCATATTAAAAAGACGCAATTAAACATGTTGACGGACTACAGTAAAGAGTCGGACTGGGGCAGGGTTCCTCACTACGTGAATGACTCTAGGATTGGAAAGAATTTTATAAATTGAATGGTCTATATGATCTTGAAATGTTTTATGTTTGAAAATATATATGATTCAGTGGGAAATCTTTGGTATAAAACTGTCTTTGTTAACAGAGTAACTTTTGTCCCGTTGACATGTTAAAAAAAAAATGTATCTAAAAAAATAATTCAGGCAGTTAAGGTGTAATAAATGTTATATTTGAGTTTATTCTGGATTTTGGAGATTGAATTTATGGGCCACTTACTAGCTACATCAAAAGTAAATTACTCCATAAAAACGAACTTGTGGGAGTTATAATCTTTGTTTTTAGTTAAATGCCCTATTAACCCATTTCGAGGGATTGGTGTATTATTGGGCAGTTTTTAGTTTTTTTCCCCATCAGCCATCACGTGATCTGAAAGCGCGGCGGCCTCTACCACGGAGGGGAGGACGGTAGGACCTGGGACAGGAAGGGCATGCTGTCCATGGGCCGCATGGCGATGTTGAGCGGGCCGGTGATGTTCATGGACATGGGCGTGGTGATGGCGACGGGGTGCGCCAGGTTCATGTGCGCCGTGGTGGGGATGTTGACGGAGGCCAGGTTGACGGGGCCCGTGATGGTGACCGGGTGCTGCAGGTTGATGGGCGACGTGATGTTCACCGTGCTGGTGGCGATGTTCATCTGGGCGGCGATGGTCACCGGGTTGGCGGCGATGCCCACGCGGTTCATGGCCGAAGTGATGGCCGCCGAGTTGGTGACCGGCGTCGTGGACGCCGAGTTGTTGTGCACGTTGTTGGCGTCTGTGCGTAAAAACAAAAACAAAAAAACACACAAAAAAGAGAACATTTAGTCTGGTACAAAAAAGCCTCAACCTTACTAGCCCTCCAAAACCAGGACACGCAACAGCCCTGGGAATTTCTGGGCTGTTTTTGTCGGGTCACTGTTAACAACAACACAACATTACAACACATCATGTGACTGGTGGGTAAAATGTATTGTTGAAGAAAACCTACCTTTGTGAGAGTTGTCAATTAGGACTTGGAAGGAGTTATTTAAAATCTCTCCTACTGTCAACTCACCTGAGGGGTAAATTCAAAAAGCAGGATCAATAGACTAACCAGCTAACTGTCTACGGCTTTTTATTGAATTTCAAAATGTTCAGTTTAAGTACAGAAACACATTATCATCAACGCACACGGCTTGATTCACACTACGCTGCAGCGCCCCCCCACCCCGTGGACCCTCTCAGATGAGGCCAGGGTGGGCACGCCAATCTCCGCTGGGACAAAAACCCAGTCTTTATCCAAAATGTTTGAAATTATAATTATAAAAAAAATCATAATTAACAAAGAATAATTTCATAATAAAATAAGTCAATAGAAATTAAAGCGGGGTGAAAAAAAAAGCGACCCCCCCCCTTTAAAATTCAGTCAGTCAGTTAGTGTGCATCTAGCCTACGTGTTATGGTCCAGTTTGTGGTTAATTTCAATGATCTACTGATCCTGCTTCATGAAATTTAACCTTAAATTAGCAAAAAAAAAGAAAAAGAAAAAGAAAAAACTACGCTGCTTCTTCAAAAACAAGTTTAAAAAAACAAAATCAACAACCCTGCTGGTACAATGTGTAAAGAAATAAACTGGCCACGTGTTTTTTTTTTCTTGGTTTCTAAACTACAGGATTACCTTTTCGTGGCCCTGAGTGGTTCCACTGCCAGTCACTTATGCCTATTCAGAAATACAGACACATATGGGGTTACGTCATCTGGGAGGCATCTTCAACAGTGGGAAAGGTCAGGGTGTGTGTGAGTGTGGGGCAGGAATGTGAGATTTAACTGGGGTCAGGAAAAACTAAAACTACATTTCTTTTCTTTGACAGGCACCTCAGAAAATAAAAACAAATATTTTCATTTTCGTATTAAAAGCTGACGGGCCATGTTGGTTCAATTAAGTAAAAAAATGTACAACTGTAAAATACAGGGAGAGCTTCGACGATGACATTGTCTCCGCGACTCATTCCAATATTTGAGTCCCACAATGCGTTAATTACACTTATGACATTTATTACATGTCATAAATCATGAGATACGATGACTTTCTTTTTTGTTCTCAGGCCACACAATTCATCTCTTCGTACATTTCCCATGATGCAATTTCTGAACATGGTGTTGTGTCGTGTTTTGTTGTGTTGCGTTGTCCTGGTAAACACACACACACAGCTGTCGGGACATAAAAGTTCCTCCGGACGCGCCGACTTCACAGCCACACAAATTATTACACAACTCGCATGAACCACGCGGGGAATTCAACTCTGGTGTATTACACTGCATAATTAGAGGATTATAGTTTGCAGATGTTTTATAAGTAACCCTTTTTTTTTATATAACTGTTTTATATAGTTGTGTTTAGTTTTCCCAGCAGTTTGATGAGAAAAAGTTGAAAAAAAAACTAAAGCCATGTTTTGTTGCTGGATTAGGACCCACAATGCAATATTTGAGGAAATGCACGACTCAAAAGTAGGGATGTGAACTCGTTTGCATCAGGGGAGCAAACAAGTTTAATTTTGTGAGTAAAAAGATTAGTCAAATTAAATGAAATTTGCTATTTTCCTCTGGCAGAAAATCACATTAAAATTGATATTAAAAATATATATTATATACTTTCAACATCAGATAGGACTCAAACGAAAGAGTTCAATTTTATATTGTTAATTCATTTTAAATGGAATTAAATACAATGATTTCCAAAGAAATAATTAAATAGTTAAAAATAATAATGACTAAATATATGAAAGCCCAAAATGAGCTATTTCTTCTTATTTTTTTATTATTGTCTCTTTTTTCTTCCCCCCCTTTTTTAAACATTCAACTCGGCATCAGCGTCGCTCCTGTGACAGAGATCGCCCACCTCTGTCTGAGCCGCGCGTTGCGTGTGCGTCTGCAGGAGAAGAGGCGTACGCGTGACCTACCTTTATTGTTACACGGGTTGCTGAAGCTGGCCTGGCCGTGCGTCTTGAGGTGACTCGTGATGTAGGCGGCGCTCAGCATCTTCCCGCAGATGTTGCAGGTCACTTTGCCTTCGTGCCGGATCATGTGCGAGCGCAGACGGTCTTTGGTGGCGAAGGCGGAGGTGCAGGCCTGAGGGAAACCCGAATATTATTGACATCCACAAATACTGTGAGAGACCTGCAGAATCGATCAATAAGCCGCTCAGTTAAAGTTCTCACTGATGGTGCCGTGGGGATCAATAATATCGAATGACAATACGTCATAAGAATAATGATTGAAGATGACGGCTTACCGTTACTTGGCACTTGAATGGCCTCTCTGAGGAATGCACATGCTTCACGTGACAGCTGAGGTGATCGGGTCTGAAAAAAGAGATCCCATTCACGCTATTGATCGATTGGGGCTTAAATGGCTTCATAGGCTCAAATCCCCAAATTTCGCCCCCGACACTTAAATAGCATTTTCAAGGATATGTCACCATAACAATCAAGCATCTGTACCTGGAGAAGCCCTTCCCGCACACGGAGCAGATGTAAGGCTTGTGGACGCCGCCGTCGTGGGAGCGCACGTGGTACGTCATGCGGTCCTTCCTCTTGAACCTCTGCTGGCAGATGGGACACTCGAAGGGCTTCTCGTCCGAGTGCGACAGCTTGTGGCGGTTGAGGTGATACACATCTCTGAAGGCTTTGCCACACATGTCGCAGCCGTGGTTCTTCTTCACGGGCTTGGGCGGCTTCTTGGGGACGCTCTGCTGCTGCTGTTGTTGCTGCTGCTGCTGGTGGTGGTGGTGGTGGTGCGGTTGCTGCTGCTGCTGCTGCTGCTGCTGCTGCTGCTGCTGCTGCTGCTGCTGGTGATGGTGGTGGTGGTGGTGGTGCTGCATGGGGCTCATGACGCTGGTGCCCGTGGACGTCGACGTGGTGGCCGTGGTCAGAATGCCGGCCACGGTGGTGATGTACGATTGGTTGCCGCTGTTCTCCCGCGGCACGGTGGAGATGAGCGGCACCATGGTGGGCGCCGCCTGGGTCTTCTTGGGCCGCGACACCATCTTGATGCCGGTGTGGCAGGACTCGTGCCGCCGCAGGTGGTAGCTGTCGCGGAACGCCTTGTTGCAGTAGCCGCAGATGAACGGCGTCTTTGATTTGGGCTCCTTCTTGACCACGGCCAGCGGAGGCCCGCCCCCTCCACCCCCGGTGCCACTGGCCACATTGTCTTTGAGCAGCTCTGCGGCGCTGACGGGGGGTTTCTGGTCCAGCGGGATGGGCAGCACCGGCTTCTGATCCGGCGGCTCGGTTGCAGAATTGAGCAAAGGCAAGAGGCTGTTGCCGGCTACTTGGTGCTGGTGGTGCAGCGCCTCGTTGGCCTGCTGTAATCACAAACCCAGAGACACGTTAATAAAAGAAATGAAAAAGAAGAAACGGGATTAAAATGAAGCCAAACGGCACGTCTTAATATAGACTTTAAGGTTGACTGCCCTGTACCTAGAAATATACACTTATATCATAAATAAATGACACCATCAATGTTTTAATGTTTGCTACTTTCATGCGCCACCACACAACAAATAACTCTGATTCGGATCTCATAGGAAGCATTTCAGCATCCCATTCAGTGTAAACCTAAACAGCAACTTCACTGGTTTATGGGAGGATGGCTTAGCAGGTGTTCCGTAGAGGATGCATTTAAAAAAAAAACACACACAAAACCCTGCTCCTTAAAGTCTGTAAAAAAACGAAAACAAATTTGCCCATTAAATAAATAAAGCAATGACAGGCGCAAAAAAAATGCGACCCAGCAGCAGTTTTAAAAAAACGTGTAGCGAGGACATCTTAAGTCTGCAGCTGCTGGCAGACCATTGTCCAATTGGTCACGGCCGGTCCCCAGTGGGACAGGACCAACAGACGGTGGGGGCTTATATGAATATTTTTGGGCTGAGGGGAGGGGGGGGGTGGGGGGGGCAAAGCAAGAGATTCACATTGTAACCAGCAACTTTACAACAGGTGGGGGCTTATATGAATATTTTTGGGCTGAGGGGAGGGGGGGGGGGGGGGGGGCAAAGCAAGAGATTCACATTGTAACCAGCAACTTTACAACAGGTCGGCCCGGAGCCGGGCGATTGAGACGGCCTTGTTCTTTTCTGTAATCGCCATCGGGCAGGGTTAAAGACCTGACCCATGGCTTTTCAGACTCAGCCAAGCATCCCAACACGGTCAGCCAGGACAGGGGGCGGTGGGGGAAGGAGGGAGGGGGTGCTGCTTTTTTCCCCTACTGTGTTCTTTTATGGACGACACAAATCCAAGCACTGATGCACTTATGGCCCTGAAGAGGAGGAGGTGGAGGAGGAGGTGCTGGTGGAGGAGCAGGGGGGGGGGGGTGTGGGGGGGGGGGCATCACTACTTAGTGCAGGAGGCCCCAGCTTGTGTTTTAGCCTGGTGGAGGGAGCCTCCGTCACAGGTTGTCGACTCGCTTTTATTTCTGCCACACTGTAGCGGGACTCAAGACAAAAATCATTACTGCAATTAGCATTTTATGCGACGGCGTTCCCTTCCCGGCTTTAAAAAAAAAAGAAAAAAAATAAGTGGAACGCGGCCTGCTGTTCTACCACACCGCTCTGATGATTTTGATTCAAATCTGCTGTGAAGGGTGAGGTCCCCTCCGAGATAAAAACGGCTGAAAGGGAGTTAGGAGCGTGGAAATTAACAAGAAATGGTACAAATACAGATTCCCTGGCCTTTGTTTTGTGATTTTTTTTTCTTTCTTTGCTCTCGCTGAAAGGCGGGATATGGATTCACCTCGCAGCGTCCCATTTGATAGAATAATAATGTGTGTACAAATCTCGGTCTCCCTGTATGAACCACAGATGACATCAGCATTTGACTACAGACTAAATTCAGACTGATGTTATAAAGATGTTATAATAATACGAGAAGGGTGTAAAAGACATTCAGTCATAAAAAAAGAATTCGTCTCCATCCTAACAGGTATTCTGATAAACCACCCACTCACAATTTCTAACTGTATTATCTGTACATTTAGCAGTGGTGCAGAGCAGCCTACACACACACACGCTGAGTTTTTACTTCATAAATATGACGGACTCCATGACAACCGAAAGCTTTGTGAAATCTGCTGCTGTGACTCTGTCGCGCTAACATTTCATGTTATGATGATATGAGAAATCTATTATGGGCAGAACAGTTGGAGTTTTCAGACTGCCATCAATTCTCAATCACGGGTATAAAATGTGTGTGTCCTAAATCAGAAATGGCTACAGAACCAAAGCAAGGAACAAACCACCATCTTTGAAGAAAAGTCTACAAAAAAGCAGCAATATAAAACTATAATTTGATATTTAAACATAATAAATCAGTATTTTAAGCTGTGACTGTTCACAAGTCTTATTATGAAACACCAAGGGCTCTGATTTGCCACCAACTAAGAGCTAAAAACACAATGTATTCTACCAAAATTCCTTTTAAAGCAAACCTGGTGTAAAAGCCCTGAAAAGTCTGTGATTGCTGTGTATATATCGTTTTCAAATTCTACTATTTGTATTAGATTTAAGTTTCCGGGGGCAGGGGATCTGCAATCTGCACTATTTATTATAAGATGCGCGTGTGTGTCTTCCTGAGAACCAAAACAATCTGAAGCTGTAGTGAGTGAAATGATCTGACTTCTTACAAGGACTGAAGAAGAATTATAATAGTTCCATGATGACAGAACATTAAAAACATTTCTATCACCTCCCCCCCCACAAAAAAAACGGTTTGAAAAAAAAAGAGATAAAAACTACACAAACAGGATGGAGTGATTAAACCAGATTCTGACTTATTTGCGTGTTTTGGTTTTTAGATCAAGAATAACTACCGCTCTTTTTCAGGCCTGTGTGTCTCAGCTCCCTGAATCCAACGCACTGATTTACTCACACAAGCATCACATTAAATATTAAAACTACACGTTTCTCATGCACGCGAAGAGTCAACACAAAACACTTCCTACACACAAGTTGTGAAAGTTTCTCCAACACGTTGCTCTTGCTGCTCGGGAAAAATCCTACCAATCTTATTTTCACCAAAACAAAAGGTCACACTAAAACTTTTAGGACGCACATGCAGCCCGGAGTGAGGGGGTCTGGGTGTCAGATGAACGGCCACACGTTGACCATCACAGATTAGGTTGCATAAGTCAAGCCGTGTCCTCAGATTTGAGTTAAAATGGGAAAGTTTTGATTCTGACGCGTGGTTTAATCACAGCAGTCCGCGTGCTAAGCAGCGTTAGCATCACTGCGTTAGCTTGAGCCAACTTCTCCTTCATGCACGGGATGTAACACTAACGCGGATTAAATCCTCACGCTATAGGTTCAAGTCTCACTATAAACCACAGCTGATCGTTTGTGAGTGTTGAGATAACGGTGTTTCAGGTGGGAAAGTACAGGCTGGCTAACGTGTTAGCCAATTAGCTTAGCGTGCCTACATGCAATAGCTGCTAAATACTGTGCTAGCGCGCGCATTACGAGCAGTGTTAGCACAAATTAGCCTCGCGGTTGTTTGAAGAAAGCTAAATAACACAATCACACAAACTTTGACACAGTGCCGAGTTTTAACCAGGCCACCAGGACAAAGGGAGGCGGCAGCGGAGGGTGTGATTTAACACACCCCGGCTGGAGAGCGCTAATCAACGGCTGGCTAACAGCACAGTGAGGGGGCTAGCTAGCATGCTAATGCTAACACCTTTGTTTTGCTTGGCTAACTCTTACAAACCCTTTCCGTGGAGTGGAAGAAGGTTTTCTTTTAACAGCGTTAGCGGCTCTTCAGACGCGTTTTTTGCCGGGGGCGTGATTGCTCCGGCCGGGTCACTCACCTGGAATAAGAACGTACTCCAGCTCGGTTCCATCGCAACACTGCGGCTAAAAAAAAAATCTGCAGGAAAAAACCTACGAGGAGTCTACAACAAAGCGGCCAAACATGGCAGCTCCAACTTCCTGTGAGCTCCGGGGGCCGAGCCGCGTCCCCGGGACTTTTTTAATTTGAACAAGCTTCTATCATTAAAAAACAATTAGAACAACAAGTCTGCTTTTCACACAACAACCTTCAGCTACACTCACTTTATATAATTTTTAACCTGGAGACGCGTGTTTTCACAACATATAACAAGATATAAGAGAGAAGCATCATTTAAAAAAAATATATATTGTAGTGAGCAGAGGGGGCGGTGACATAACTAATTTGCATAGTTTTGCATTGAGTGATGAAGGCTGCTGATAAAGTATCTGTTTAATAACGCAAATCATGTTTTATTGTGTTATTTTGAGGCCTTATTGTCACACATATTTCTTGATGTTTATGTGATAAAGTTAAATGTACTTTTAGTTTGATGTTGACACCATGACAATGACTCTTGTTGTTTTTAATTAAACTGGTCACTATGACGTCATTGTAGCATTATCGATTGTTATGTTCTGTCTGATAGATGATTATCATCATAACTGTCATAAAAAAGGTTCGTTTTGTTAAAAACAATATTATTTATATATATAAATATGCAAGTATAACTATGCAGTTTATATTATATTACATGGAAATAAATGTACCGTGTGTTTATTGCACACACAGTTCACAGTTAAATAAAGGTTTATCGTTTACAGGATTTACATTGAATCATTTAAAAAAAAGATACTGCTAAAATAATTGAAATATGAAGATAAGTTCATCTTAAATTAACCTGGACCCAAAAAAAGTGTATAACTTTATTTATTGTAAGAGGGAGAAAGTAGGTTGGATTTTTATTTTTGATAATGGCTTTTGTAGCACAATGGCGAACATACTATCAGCTGGTTCTTTCTCTCCTTTTATCATACATACTGTATGCATTTAAATGTATATATTTGAAAATGTACATCTGAACAGTTCTGGTGAAGTGGAAGTTCGGACCTGATAAAATCATTGTATTTATAATTAATACTAATTTCCTCCTCAAAACATTTACCCACCTTGTTGAACAACTTTTCTGGGAAGTCCCCACAGTCCACCGTCATTTGTGATTCAGGTGTTGTTCATGTATGAGTGACCCGTGTTGAACCTGATCCAACCTCCCACTGAATCCCACTCTCCGTCACTGATGCTCTGCTTCTACAGTACTCCAGTGTCCTGAACATTCCCAAGAGGATCCACATCCACTCAAATCACTGTTTCTGGACCTACGCTGGATTCCTGGGAAGATTTCCACCTGTTCACTACTGAAGGACTTTTTTCATATTTGGATTAATTTTGTATCGATTGTAAAACAGAACCTGAACACTGGATCTTCACTGGCTCCATCTCAAACCTGCCGTCCCTGTCCTGCCCTGTGATTTGAAAATGTTTGAGGCCTCATCTGGAAAAAACAAAAGGAGATGAAGAAGGATTTATTAACTCTCTAAGTAAACACTGAACTTTAGCATAAGCCAGTTTTGTGTCCTCTTTCCAGCTGGTTCCATATGCTTTTTGTTGGACTGTTCCAGGCTGTTCAGAAAAGGACCCCCCCCCCCCATTGTGTAGTGAAATCTTTGTTGCACTGTACATTAGCAGCCTTTGTAGCCACACATCACAATGCCAGTTTCAGATAGACTGGCTCAATTTGTGTGGTCAGCTTATTCTTCCGTTCCACACCCAACAGGATTAATTTCATCATTTTGCTTTCAGATTAAAAAATAGCCATGCAAACTGCATGGCAGAGGCTATATGTGGATATTTATTTCTGGAAAGCTCAAGGTTACATTAAGGTGAGTTCTGATTTCATTTTTTGCAGATTTTGTTTACTTTACTTACCATCTGTCATGTAAAAGCCCACTGTACATATATGTCCAAGCACTGCTTTAACGGAACTTGGATATTATTTTAATTATATGTGCATAGTAATATTAATGCTTACTGAGACAACATAGGACAACACGTGCTTTAATTGAAAAACCTCATGCTTCAAAAGTTCAAAGATAAATGAAGTAACGCTTTTTAATACAGTCCTCAGTGTAGTAAGTAACTATTTAACTTAAATTACGTTATTAAAATATTGATTATACTCCTCACAATTTCCCTGTTTAAAGCACATTCAACACACTTTAATTTAAAAAAAGCTGGATGGTGTAATTTAAATTAGCTGATTATAGCAGAATATTTTCTTATCTTTTGCTGTTGTTTAAAACTCTAATGAAATAATCGACTTTTTCATGTTTCACTATAAGCCATGGGTGACTGGTCCATACTGGGTCGCTTCCTGTCTGAGGTCCAGAACCATTCCACAGTGATCGGGAAGATCTGGCTCACCATGCTGCTCATCTTCCGCATCCTGTTGGTGGCGCTGGTGGGCGACGCCGTCTACAGCGACGAGCAGTCCAAGTTCACCTGCAACACGCAGCAGCCCGGCTGCAGCAACGTCTGCTACGACACCTTCGCCCCCGTCTCACACCTGCGCTTCTGGGTCTTCCAAATCGTGCTGGTCTCCACGCCGTCCATATTCTACATTGTTTTTGCTCTGCATAAGATTGCCAAGGAGGAGAAGCAGAATGGCCAGAGGCCCCAGGTGGGTGCCCTGAGGCCTCCCAGACGGAGCTGCAGCAACGTGGGGAAGGGCTGTGTGGAGGCTCTGAAGGTCGGCCTGCCCACCTACTGTCCTCACTACGCCCAGGAGTGGGACGTGAGCGAGCAGGACGTCATGGAGCGGCGCTTCCTGCAGAAGGACTACGGCGAGCTTGGCGAGGACCCCACTCAGCAGTCCAACCAGGTCCTGCTCATCTACATCCTGCACGTGTTGCTGCGCTCCGTCATGGAGATCACCTTCCTGGTGGGACAGTACTTCCTGTTTGGCTTCGAGGTGCCCCACCTGTACCGCTGCGATACCTACCCGTGCCCCACGCGCACCGACTGCTTCGTGTCGCGCGCCACCGAGAACTTCATGTTCAGCATCAGCCTGGGATGCTTGGTGCTCAACATCGCCGAGCTGCACTACCTCGGCTGGGTCTACATCTTCCGGGTCCTCTGCTCGGCCTGCTCCACCTGCTGCACCCAGGAAAGGGACGCGCTGCAGCTCTCCCACAACCCGCTCCTGCTGCAGCTCCGGCACTCCCTGAGGGGTCAGCTGGTCCTGCAGACCCCCGCCGTGGCGGCCATGGTCCCGGAGAGGACCGCCACCGCCCTGCTCAACCACGCTCCGGCCATCTCCTTCCAGACGGACTCCACCGGGGAGTGCACCTCCAAGACCAGTCCGGAGAGCCGGGACAAGGTCAAGGTCAAGCTGGCCAACATGGCCCGGCTGGGCCGCAGCAAGAAGTCCTGGTTATGAGACAGAGACGTTTTACTGTGATGACATTATATTTGTTAAGATAACAAAAAAAAGACACTCCTGCCCTATTTATAGCTGCATTGAGACGTATGCCATAATGTCAAATAATCATTTCTGTTCACAAAAACCAGAGGATGCTGAGATTTTCAGCCAGTTTAGTTTACAATAGATGGGTCCATGTGTCCACCATGTTCATGTGTCCATAGCATGCTGTCTAGTCATCCACCATCTCTACACCTGCGTCGTTTTGTGGTTATCATGTTTCACCATGAATTTATTTATATTGTAACTAGGATTGATCCATTATTTCTGAGCTCACCTCTTGACCCCCCCTAATGTACAGGGGGGCCAGTTCCACTCAAGTCCACGTTCTCATCTGACATTTAAATTCATAATTTCCTGATCTGCACACATTTCTCTCCATCCAAATGTGTTTTTTTTTGCTTCTAAACTAAAGAAAGAAAGAATGAATAAATCGATAAATCCAACTAAAACTACAGGTATTCCGCAGGTCAAAGGTCACCTTTTTTTTAAACTCATATTTTTTTATGTTATTTCAGAATATTAAAACTTCAAATATCCTCTAATTGAATTATGAAATTGACGTGCATTGTAGATAAAAAAAATAAAAAAAAATAAATTAAGAGAGTTCAATTTTTAACTGGTGCATTTACAGCCATAATGTCTGACTCAGCATTTTAATTTAGTTGTACCTCCCGTGACTCTAATATGCCAAAAAACATTGAAATATCCAGCCTGATAAATAAATCCCCCTGTGAGTAATCATCATCTCTGGCATTTCTGCTCCAGCTGAACGTCAGCACCATTCACATCAAATGTTTTTTTTGTTTTTTTTGCTATGACACATGTATAACTGTGGGTGGTGCTCCAGGCTTTCAGAATCCTCTCACATTTCTGGTTTGGGATGGGACAGAGCGGAGAACTGCAGAATGTCGATTCATTTCCTGTCACCGTTGTCACCTTTATTTATTTATTTTTGTTTATTGTTTATGGGCCCAGATTCTCCTCCAGGATTGTGGAATTAAATGTGAAATAGGAGTGGATTCCTGATCACTGTAATGGGCATTTTAACAGTCTGTAATATAAATAATAGTTTATTGATTATCAATGGAGTGATCGATCAGCTGATCAGGACAGTAGACTGAGGACGTGTCCAGGAGATGGCAGTACAACTCAGCAGGAGACACACGACTCCTCTATGATTGGATTGTATTTTTTATTTTAGTGATTTATTTCTTATTGATTAGGCCACAGGAGGTGGATTGAGTTCTGGATCTGTGCAGCAGCGCCGGTGTGTGTGGGTATTTGAAATATGAAATTAATCATGCTCCATGAAGCAAAAACAATCATTTTGATTGGAGACATATGTGTGTGTGTGTGTGTGTGTGTTTTTAAGTCCATTTAATTTACAATTTCTACATTTCTCCACGAGTAAACGTATTTATTGTTTTAATAGGTAAGGTGCAAAGAGATCTGTTTCTTGAACAGGAATCTTAATTATGATGACGAGGATGTGCAATACAATGAGCTTCTCTCAGGGTGTGTTTGGTTATTAGGTGCAGATGTGACTCACACACAAATACACACACACACATGCACTTGTTATGTCACTTGCCATCATGCATTGCCTCGCCCTAAAATGTGCATTCACATGACTTTAAACCCTCACTGGATTCTCAAGTATAACCTAAACCTAATTCTAACCATAACAAATATTGACTCTTTAAAAACCCTTAAAGTTGTGAGGACTGATCAAAATGTCTCACAACTTTCGCATATCCTCACAACAACGGGCTTCACAACAAAATGTGGCCTCACAACCTCAAAACAACGAGCCAAAAAAGCATTTAATGGTGATGAAGACGTGATAAGGTGACGCTGCCCGTATTAGCGTGTTTGTGTGTCTGTGCACTGGTGTGTGTTTGTGTTAGTGTAGTTGTGTTTTGATGCACACTTGTGTCTGTGCACTGGTGTGTGTGTGTTTTACCTTATTTGTGTATCTGTGCACTGGTGTGTATTAAGGAATCTTTGCATTAGTGTGTGTGTGTATTTGTGTGTGCACTGGAGTGTGTGTTAGTGTGTTTGTGCACAAGTGGATGTGTGTGTCTGTGGTTTGCTGGGGGCGGGCTGTGTGTTGCTGACGTCACACGGAGGCGGTCCCTCACAGCCCGGACTGATCCCACGTGTGACGGAGCATTGGTCCCCGGCTCCCGGACACCGAGGCTCCGCTCTGCTCCTGTCCGCCTCTCAGCGCCCTGCAGCCGGGTCACACATGGAAGGAGACGGGAGCCAAGGCACGCCTGGAGGTCCGGCCGACCCGCAGCACGACCCGGGGTGAGCTCCCACACTTTACCGCTTCTTATATTTTTTAATAATGACTGTGTTCCCACTGTCGGTGTCACGTTTTATTTCCCCCGGGCCTGTCCTGTCGGTGCCCGGTGTCGGTGCTCCGGTGTTCCGCCTGGTGGAGCCGACACAAACCAAACCTCCCCCGGAAATATGGCTGTTTAACGCCGTTTTTGCATTTTGCATAAAATACACAGATTTAATCTCTGTTTTGCCGACTTTATATAAATAAAGAGCTCTTTCTGTTAAATTCGGCATATGGTTATCCCCAGTAAGATGCGCAAATTTGAAATAAATAAATAATTAAAATAAATAATCTATGACCCTAACAGAAACATTTCCAGCTGATAAGCTGAGCCTGTATGGAGGCAGCTGAGGATTCACTCTAAGGCTGAACCCTCTCTAAAGTTGTATTTTAAATATTGTAAAAGAGCAATAATAATAATAATTATTATTATTCATGATTACATTCCAGGGGTTTCACAACCTGAACTTTTTTTTCTGTGACCTTGGTGGTGTTGCTGTGCTGAGGGGGTCAGCCAGATGTTTGGGATGGAAGTGGTCCACACATCATCCACAGCACTTCAACAAAACATTTAAAATTACCGAAGGAGCAAAATGGCCGATTGTGGAACATGGACTTATTTGTGTTATCTTTTCCCCGGGGCAGGAAAATGTTCATCGGTGGCCTCAGCTGGCAAACTTCACCAGGTGAGATCTGCCTCCTGTGTGTGTGTGTGTGTGTGTGTGTGTGTCTGTGTCCTTATGTGTGTGTGTCCTTATGCGTGTGTCCTTATATGTGTGTGTGCGCGGGTGCATGTGTGTCTTTATGTGTGTGTCTGTGTCTGTGATTGTGTCTGTGTGCGTGTGTGTCTGTGATTGTGCGTGTGTGTCTGTTTTTGTGTGTGTGTGTTTGTGTTTGTTCAGTCCTCCATTCGACCACTGTGTGTTACTTTGACATTTGAACACTCATCGTCTTATTTACTGAGCAAATAACGACGAAATAAAACTCTAACCTTTGTTTTATTTTCTCTCTCTCTCTCTTCTCTCTGTCTCTGTCTCTCTCTCTCTCTCTCTCTTTCTCTCTCTCTCTCTCTCTCTCTCTCTCTCTCTCTCTCTCTCTCTCTCTCTCTCTCTCTCTCTCTCTCTCTCTCTCTCTCTCTCTCTCTCTCCACAGACAGCCTTAGAGATTATTTTAGTAAATTTGGGGAAATCAGAGAATGTATGGTGATGAGAGACCCCACCACAAAACGATCAAGGTAAAATTAAAAATAAATTTCATAAAAATATAGAATTATCCTGTTTTTGTTTCAGAGCTATGTATTAAATGACATGTTTATTCAGTTTGACATTGACCATGGAGCTAACAAGGAGATGTGTATCTGTTATATATATATATATATCTGTCTGCAAGGTGACATACATTTAAAATAAATCAAAACAAACTACAATATATAATCATTTCAAATCAATACTTTTTTATTCACATGCCACAGAGGCACGTTGCTCCATAAATGACCTGACCCATAAAGAAATAAGTGAGCGTAGGAAAAGGTGGTCTACACAGTGGTCTACAATGTTGACAACATGCTTGAGACACGCAATAAAATCCCTCATTGTGTGGAGTAAATTGAAAACTGTGAGTGGATTGAAAACATGGGGAGAATTGTCATGTGTTTTTTTTTTTGTCCGTGTGGTTTTTCTCAACAGGGGCTTTGGCTTCATCACTTTTGCAGATGCTGCCAGCGTAGATAAAGTCTTAGCACAGCAGCACCACGAGCTGGACTCCAAAAGGGTACGTTCACCCCCTGTGTGTTTGTGGGGGTGGGGGTGGTGTGTGTGTGTGTCGGTGTGTGTTCACTAACACCTGGAGGGAGCAGAGCTTTTAGAATCAAATGCCCAAATGGTTATATATATTTTTTCCTCTGATAATGGTAATTTCATGTTTTTAGTTTTTAGGGGAAACAAACCAAAATATGTAAAAACAATCGA
This sequence comes from Colistium nudipinnis, assembly GCA_016785305.1. NCBI lineage: Eukaryota > Metazoa > Chordata > Actinopteri > Pleuronectiformes > Rhombosoleidae > Colistium > Colistium nudipinnis. The sequence continues at coordinate 41,408 of JAFBJU010000531.1, read as the reverse complement.
CCTGAATTTTGCCTTGATTTTTACCATTACAGTTTTATTTTTTGCAATTTTTGGCTCAGTGCGTGTTATCTCAATGTCACACATTTGTCTATTCACACCTGGAGTCCTGAATGTCTCTCCTGTGATCACCTGTGATTGGATCTCCACGTTCTTCCCGCTCTACATGCAAATATACACAAATGACGCCGTTTTTCATTTATGAAGACAAATGGATGTTTTTTTTTTTACGCAGTCTGAGCGTACAGACGTGTGACAGATAGGCAGATGGGACACACATACACACACACACACACACACACACATTTTGTCAACATGTGATCCGATATCTGAGGATTGTGAGGTGTGTGAGGGCTCCCCACGTGGTTTTCAGTTTTAGTGTGCAACTGTGGAAGTTTGTGTGTGAACACAAGTAGGTCATCCTGGCTGAGTGTAGAGGAAACGTTTGACAGCGGAGGTGCACAGTTATTGAAATCAGCTCTGTGATGCAGATGATGCAGGCTGCACATTTTAATGGGTTCTGTGTCATGAGATGCTGGATTTAGTTTAGTGTGAGTCAACCGTGTGATTTTCAGTGTAATACAACACCATTTTGTTGTTTACATCCTGGAGCTGATAACGTGCTGTAGTGAAGAGCCTTATGAATATCATATAATAATTCTTTAATGTAACACTGTGAAAATGCCATTTGTGCATGTGCAGGCTTGATCTGGGGATATTTATTACTTTCTTTATTATTCTAATGTGTACAGGTTCAGGTTTTTCAGATGGACAATTTATTCCTTCCCTGTTCCAACATGTAAAAAAAAAGAAGAAGAATGCATTCTAACACATTCCCCCTTAATCGCTGTGTTTTCCTTGAATGTGTACTATTACTATAACTTACATGTTCTTTCTGTCTTTCTGAATCCATGAAGTAGACAGGATTTAATGTTGACATTTTATTATTATGGATGAAAGTCATTAATGGGACACATTGATGTGCACTGAGGAATTGCGTTTGCATAGAGGAGTGAACACGTTTCCTCTATCTGTCCCCCACAAACCCACATTTGATTTTTCTATTTTTGAACTGCCTCCATGCTGCTGGTTCACGTATTTATTTATCTTTTTTTGTGTGTTTGCGTGCGCGTGTGTGTGTGTGTTTCTTGTGGCACCAGTTGCTCAGTGTCGTCAGCAGTCGAGGACGAAAGGAGATTTAAAACAAATGAATAATGATATATTTTTTTTCTGACCAAAATGTGATTTTAAATGTGCCTACAAGTTTTCTGGAGGGTTGAAAGGGGTTAATTAGTTCTTAGTTTGTGTCATTTGCGCTCTTGCGACACCACCGCCGTAGATTTAATGTGGAATTGTTCTTTGATTGAGGTAAATGGCTGGAAGCTCGTCACAATATCGCAGTAATGAACTAAAATACAATTTAACTGTTTCATTCTCCTGGTCTCTGAGGAAATTTGCTTTATGTGTCAAAATAACTGTTGTTAAACTTTGGAAACATTCTGTGTTTTTTGCCTCCGGAAGGATTCCAGTCTTTAGCCCGTGTGTTTTTTTGTTTTTTTTTTAATATTGAATTACAGTATGGATTTGCATGGTGTACAGGACGTGCACGCCTGACTTCCTGTGGAACTCATTATTTCACCTCAGGACCATTGATTTCCTCCTCCTACGGTTTCATGTTTATTTGTCGATCTCTGTGCGTTTGCTGACCCGTGTTTTTTCCTTTCTCTCCGTCCTTACAGATTGACCCTAAAGTTGCCTTTCCCAGACGTGCTCAACCCAAGGTAAGACTACATTTCCCTTGATGCTTTTCTTCTTGCTCTTCATGATCATCTGCCAGTGCACAGTTAATACACGGTTATAAAAACGCAACATTTTGTGCGGGACAGAAAAGAAGCGGATACAATGGAATTATATCACTATAATTGCCACAGTTGCGATTGAGGTGCCATTTATGTCCAGTTTGTGGTGTGTAGACACTGCAGTGCCTCCGTGGAACCAACCTCAATGGTTCAAATGTCATATTTGTATATATGCGGAGGTTTTCATGACTTTGTTGGTCCGGATCGTGAATTTAAAGATGAGACCATGTTTGAGTCTTCCGTGGTTTGTTTGGACGAAGCTGTTGGTGGTGGTTTCAGTCTCAATCCTGAGGAGAACATGCTCTCTGTGTTCAGTGGACGTTTCCTGTGGTTGTTTTTTTTTCTGCTTTGAAAATGCTCTTGTGAAAAGTCCAGCTGGCAGCAGCAGTGAGTGAATGTGGACGGATGGATAAATGCACCTGGCGCTACAGTAGTTCATTTTTTTTGGCAGATCTGGACAAAGCTTTGATGTTCCACTTCCTGTGGGAGCCATTTTTAGGATGTGAGTTGTTTTTTTTCATGCGTTATTTGAATAAACATTAAACAGACTCAAGGACGCGGAGCTGCAGACAGCAGGAGGACGGCTGAAGGTTGAACGGGACCTGCAGTCGTCTCCTGGACAAAGTCATCAGTGTAGAAAACAAGCGTGTGTGTGTGTTTGTGTGTGTGTCAGTTTGTGTTTCTGCACGCAGGAAGTTTATTCCAGAGATACACGGTCGTGCTCTAATCACGTTAAAGGCTGCTGCTAACGATCTGGTTTGTATTGATTCAGCTCATCGATGTTTCGTTTTTTTTTCTCGCTTGGCCTCTTCAGGAAACACAAAAATGACACAAAGCATATTTTAACACGGTGAAGTTGTGATTTTAACGCTTTGTGTATTTGTATGTGTGCCTGAGAACAAGTCAAGTTTTATACTGGTTTTGAAATCTCAGATTGTGGTGTTGGTAATGGTTATTATGAGATTTTGATGATTTTGCGCAATGTTGGGTATGAAGGTATTTTGGGATCAAAAATCTGGTAGTTTAATCTCACATGACTGAGATTTATTCTCGTTTCATTATCACACATCATATCTCATTGGGTTTGACATTTGCTTTGCGGAAATTTTTTGTCGCTGTCTTTTGGAGAATAATTTGATCATTAGTAAGTAGTGATAGTTCATTATTTTTTTTATGAATTTATTTAAATTGAATTATTAATTCCTGAGTAATCATTAATATATTATATCAAACCCAGGAAGTGCTGTTGTATTATATTGAGATCCGATATGTGGATGATTCACTGATGTACAAGTGGTAAAACATTTTTTTTTTCCCCATTTCAATTTTTTTTCATTCTGACGGATCTGCTCCTATTTAAAATTCATTAAAAAGACAAAATAATTCATAGAGAGAGTGTCAGGTAGTCAGAGGTTTTCTTTTCTGTGAGAGACTTAGAGGGATTATTTTTATTAGAGGTGGCAGGAAGTCGGGGGAGGCTGCAGATCTCCTGACCTGTTATTACTTTACAGAACGTAACTGAACAGCTGAGCAGGGAAAAAAATTTGATTTTTTTTTTTTTATGACATGTTGGAGGAGTCGCATCTGGCTGCTACCTGATCCGGAAAATGAGATCGGTGACATCCCAGATCGTGCAGGTATTTCTCCCCAGGCTGAAAAAAAAAATAGACTCAGAGCAACTGATGTGGTTTTAAAAAGGTCAGGATCAAGAAATCTCAGATCTGACACTCAGACTGAAGGAAACATTTTTTTTTGTTTTTTTTGTGTGTGTTTCTGCAGAAAACGGATGATTGTTCCATTTCTCTGTTGATCAGCTGATCCTTTCCTCAAACAAAAGAAATGAAACTGAGAGAGAGTTTTTGTTACTGCAGGATATGAGACGTAAATATTACTGTTGTTCATTTGGTAACACTGTAGTGTGTGTGTGTGTGTGTGTGTGTGCTTAATTCATGCAGCGTTATTGTGACCTTGGCTTCACAGTTGCCTGATAAAAAAAAAAGAATAATATAAGAGTCATATATAATATCATATATGAGTTATAAAGCAGCACATTTTGAGAAATATTTCCATGCAGTGTCTGAATATCCTCACACTCACTGGATCAACTTCCTGTTTTGATTCCTGGACTGGAAGTTTTTAAAGCCGTGGTTCTGGGTGATCCACTGGTCCCAGCCCGGCTGCCGCTGGGTCCCGCCATGGTGTGCCAGTGCAGCCTATCATTGAGTGACATTAATGAGCCCAAAAAACACAGAGCTCCACGTTTTTTTATTTTCATGTGGAAACCTCCGCCGCTCCTCCTGGTGTCTCCTCCTCTTCCTCCTCCTCCTCCTCCTCCTCCTCCTCTCACAGATGATGCACAGATCACAGGCCAGCGTAGTAATCCCCCATGTTAACAATGAATCTGATCATTGTGGACACCACTCATGGAACACATGAGGAACTCCACTCTAACAAACCGACTCTTCTCTGCGTGTCATATTAAAAAAGATCATTGTATATTTTTTTAATAATTCTGACATACATGTGTAAGGATTTGAAAAAGAACCCCCCCACCCCGGCTGTGGTGGAAGTTGCAGCTCTCACATAAATATCCTGGTGTTGTGTGTCTGACTTGCCTGTCTACACACAAAGGTGTTTTGACAGTACACACATTACATACACTTTTGTTTTAATTATTCTTCCAGCCGTCTGCGCGGCCCACATTTACTTGCCATGCACGCTCCCAAACACGACCTGACGCTTCAAGGCTTCATTTATTTTGATTTATTTATTTTATAATTTATTTTTATTTTTAGACTTTTCTTTTATTTTCTTAATGCAGAAATATAAAGTTGAATTGATAACATTTTAATTATCTCCGTCCGTTATAACGTTTGACTTTCGACATCCTTAAGTGAACTTTGTGTGAAAGTGAGAATAAAAACAGAATTTGTAAAATGAACTTTACCTCTTACATAAATACCAAAACTGTGCAGCTCAGAGAGACGCGTGATGGAGAGAGAGTTTTTCTGCCGCTTCACTCAGAGCTGAGACGTCTGATTGCTCCTGAACGCCTCGCGTGATAGACAGAATCTCTGTCTCTCTCTCTCTCTCCGGCTGGCTGTCTCGTTTGCTGCAGGTTTTTCCTGCCGCATGATAAATCTGATGCTAAATTTAGAGGCACTCTTTCTCCAGCAGTGAGGGATTACTGGCAGAGCGAGAGGGCGAGTGACAGGGGGGAGAGAGAGAGAGAGAGAGAGAGGCCCACTAAGAGCTCTCAGGCAATCTCTGCTCTGTCTCTGTGTCTCATTGAGTTCAGCGACAAACTGTCCAACAAACACACCACAGTGTGGACTGATGTTTCTCACCAGAGACGATTTGTGTCATTTTGTGTCATTTTGTTTTTACTTCACAGTGACATCCTTATCTTACCATATATCATCATGAATCATTTTTCTATGTATAGCACCTTTAGTTTGTGTCTTTCATACTTGGTTACCTAGTAAAATGCATTCTGGACAATCCATTTTCTGACTTCCTGATGATGTCACTTACTGATGATGACATCATACGGTGGGGAAGCATTTTCTGGACAATATAAGCTTTAGATTCTCTCTGTATTATTTATAGTGTGTGTTTTTCTGTGACAGTGTTGTGACCTTGACTGTGACCTTTAAAAAAAAAAAAGAGGAAAGTTCTGAAGTTAAATCATCAGCGTTTTCCTGAACTGATTTTTTTTTTACTTTAATTTAATGTTGACAAACTCCTCATGTTTGTGAATTGAGGCCCGCTGTGTTGTGGGAGCTCATCGGGGGACAGTGATTTTAAACCCAGCAGAGGTGCTGATGGACTCTGACATCTGAAAAGGTCGAATGGACCCAAACAGGTTTTTTTTTTTTCAGTGTTGACATTCATGCACCATATATAGAACAGTAGATTCATTCATTTAATTTTATTTCTTATGAAAAATAAAACCAAATTGTTTTTTAAAATATAATCTTTACAAATAAAATGTATTATTATTATTATTATTATTATTATTATTATTATTATTATTATTATTATTATTATTATTA
>JAFBJU010000531.1:26673-35425 GCA_016785305.1 Colistium nudipinnis | reverse complement strand
ATTATTATTATTATTATTATTATTATTATTATTATTATTATTATTATTATTATTATTATTATTATTATTATTATTATTATTTTCATTATTATTATCATCATCAGATCCTTGCGGCATGATATAATGTCGCCTCGAACTGGTTTTATGTTTATTATTTTTTATTATTCTTATCCTTTATTTTAAGTTTCAGAATATTTTGATTTCCCCCCATATCAAACTCGTCTCTGCTGACGATGATTGATTGATTGATTGATTAGATCCACGTGTCACACGATGTGTAATCAATCAGAGTCACGCGGCACGAAACTCCAAGAGGAAGAAACCTGAGGATGGTTGAAGTCGGGGTATTATCTGTGACAGTCGGGATCCAATCAGCTGCAGACGTGCCAGGAATGATTAATTATTCATGAGATACAGTCACCAGCTTTTCTTTTTTTTTTTTTTTTTCTCCGCTCTCAAACTTCCTGTGGCTGAATTCTCAATCAGGCTCATCAGCAGATTTTTAACACTCACTCAAAAATGACGCCGCTAGGTCACATTAACGCTCCGATGCCTTTCCTGCTAATTATTCCTCCTCCCGTCCTCCAACACATGAGCCTGGAAATTGATGGATGTCATCAGAGATGATCATCCGGGATCTGATGTTGGGAGAAATGAACTGTGATAGAATTTATAGCTCTTGATTGGCGTCTGTAGATTAAGCTAATTAGGAGGATTACCATGTTGACTAGTTTATCCTAATTATTCCGATCTTTATCATTTTTTCATTGCTCCAGCACGTTTTTTTTATTTTTAAATATTCACTCAGACTCACAAGTGAATTATAAAAAAATATACAGAAACTTGCACTGTAGTTCTTCATTTATTTTTTATTTAATTTTTTTTACATTCCATTTTTTTTTGGCTGACTCAGGGACGTATCAAAATATACAGTCCCAGAGCTCTTTATAATCCTGAAAACGCCGGTAGTAGTACATCAGCTGGATTTTTGCGTCTTGTTGTTCTCTCACAAACCTGCAGATGTTGATTTACAACACGTGTATTTATTACTCTTTTATATATCCGGTTGTGTTGTGTTGTGTCGTTGTGGTCCCCTCCATCCATCATTGTATATTTATTATATATATATTACGAAGCCTGTCCCTGTGTAATTGTGATCGCTGGTGTTGGACGTCCTGTTTGAATTCATCGCCATCCGCTATCGCATGACGTGATGAGTCATCGCCCTGATGAAGTGATGGGACGGATCTGTGTGTGTGTGTGTGTGTGTGCGCGTCTCTCCTGCGGCAATGTAGTGCGTCACAAACACACAATACATCTGGTTTTATTATTGTGATGATGGTGTCCTGGAACACTTTCAGGTCACAGTTGTAATAAACTGTCGCAGAACTGCGGTGTTCTCTAATATTAATGTGCACACACACACGCGCACACGCATGCACACAAACTCATACACGCACACACACAGACACACACACGCACACATGCACACACACCCGGACACACTCGCGCACACACGCATGCACGCACACGCGCACACGCTCACACTCAGCCACCCACTCGGTTGCCATGCTTTTTGTGTAATGGTGTATAATTGTGTAATTACTTGGCAGCAAAGAGGAAAAGTGCAATTACAACCTGGCAAGTGGCTCTAAGCTTTAAGTAAGAGGGGCTGTGGGGGGTCTCCACAGACTCACACAGTCGCGCGCGCGCGTGTTATTGTTGCTTTATGACACAAATGTATAATCGGTTTGTGAGGTGGTACGTGCTGCCGCGATTGGAGGAGCTGGATTTCATAATAGCAGCCAGATATTACAGCCCTTTCGTTTTATTACCTTCTCGTATCCAGTGTTCCAAAACTCAAGCTTCTGGATCCACGGTGAGCTGCGGGATCATTTCCTGCCTGATATCCTGGTGTGTTTTATTAATATTAATATTTTTTTTCTCTGTCTTTTTTTTGGCCTCTCCTCACACAGTTTGTTTTTTGCGATTCTTTGCTTTTTTTTTTCTTTCATTTTTTCGATTTTTTTTTTCTCCTGCGTCAAAAACGTTGTCACCTGAGTGACGTCCACCAGGCCAACGTCATGTCACGTCAAAAAAAAATCTGTCAGAGGATTTTGGGGCCGATAGAGGAAAGCTGTGTATTTTGTGTATTTGATGTTTTTGTGTCTGTGTGCGTGTGTGTGTGTGTGTGTGTGTGGGCGTTAAAAGATTCATAGATATAATGACTATGACTATAAGTTGTGAATGACCTGACTTAGATTTTTTTTTTTAAAGGAGAATATTGAATGAATGGAGAAATTTGCATGAACCCATTTGACCCCTTGTGTTCACACTGTCGGGTTGAATGAGTGTCAATTTTGAGGGGCTGAATTATGAATCTTCCATTAATTATGAATAATTTTGGTTTTATTATTAATTGAATAACTTTAGCTGTATGTCAGCACAGATTACTGTGGTTTTTATTAGCGTTGGTGACTATTATAAAATAATAAATATAATTAAGAAGTAAATAATATAAAATAGCAGATGACCTTTAATTGTCCATTTTTCTTTTGACCTGACTGCGGAGGGCAAGCATTTTTTGATCTATTTTTGAAAAATAATCTATAATCAGGGAGGGAGTCACTTCCTTTTAACTTTGACAGACACAGACGACAGATTATAATCCCCAGACTGGAGAGAGAAAATCACTGTCAACCACAGAATTTACCCAGAGTGCCTCACGGGAGTAGATGTCACGTCCCTGTGTGTGTGTGTGTGTGTGTGTGTGTGTGTAGGTGTGTAGGTGTGCAAGAGCGATGGCTGTGGGTGACTATTGTCCTTCCTCTTGGTATAGCCCCCCCGGCTGCGTCCTCTCTGTGTGTGTGTGTGTGTCTTTGTGTCGTTTGTGTTCACCTGCCGATAATCAAAGATTTTCATTTTCGTCACTCACATGAGCATAATTGAAAATGGTGATTAGAACAGAACATGCGGCGGCTTTCTGTCATGTTGTATATGTATATGTAAAAAATAAAATCTGCACAGTTGAATAAAGTTTAAATATTGTATAGCGACATTAGAATATTATTTTTTCTGCCGTCAGATATGAACTAGCAGGTCCCCTTTTTTTTCTATAAAACTTAACTGCAACAGTAAATTAAAAAGTGTTAGGCCGCCAGCTAGATATCTTTCCTACAAAATGTATTTTTAATAGAAAGTTTCTCTTTTTGTTCACTAAAAGTTAAAAGTATTACGTTCACACACACACTCGCACACACACAACAGAGACGCACACCCGCTGTGATTTGCAGCAGGTGTGTTTGTTTTGCTGACCCTGTGGGTTTTTCTTTCCTCGCTCTGTGGGCACATCTTTGCAATGCATTGTGGGCGGTGAGAGTCCAACTCGAAGCTTCCATCGTCAGATTTTGTGTCTTTGTGGAATCTGAGCTCCGGCCAGGGATTATTTGTCCTTTCTCTCATGTCCTGTTCTGCATCTTAGGTTTTTTTATTTTTTATACTTTTTTGTTTTGAAGTGTTTCCTGTTTTATTTTGTGTGTGTGTCCTCTCACTTCCTGTGTTTAGTCTGTCCATTGTGACCATGTCCAGTCTTTTCTTTTTGATCTTTTGCCTATTTCTGCCAAAAAAAATGGTTATTATTTTTTTTGTTTGTTTGACGCATTGTGTTTCAGTTGTGACGCTTTCACTGTGTGAGTCGGAAATCATTTGGAGAAAAGCTTTGGAGACGTGTGGGACGAGGAGGAGGAGGAGGAGGAGGAACCTGTCCTCCCATCACCTCAGGTCTCCCTATCTATTAAACTGCACAACTTGAGCAAAAAAAAAACAAAAAAAACCCACAACAATGAAATCTGGGTGAGATGCCGCTTTAATCCAGATGCATTTGCACATGTGCACAAACGATATCGTGTGTGGGATGAGATTTGGTGTCTTGGACGGGCGAGGAGCGCTGGGTTGTGAGCCGTGGAGAGTTGCCATGACTGTGTGTCGGTGTCACCGAGGACAAAGCTGGAGAGGATAATTGTTGTTGTGTGGCGATATATATCCACAGTCGGGCAGAAGTCTCCCCTTTAGGTGTTGTCGTGTAATCACCTAATAAATAATATATCTTTCTTAAATGCGTCTATTATAGGATCTTTAAAGAGTGGATTTTATTTTTTTCCAATATCCGTGTGCAGAATTTGAGTCTTTTTGACGGCTTTCTCCACTTTGGGACATTTGTGGTTTCCTCTCTCCCCCTGGCGGGTTTTCTGAAATCTCCGCCTCCCTCTCTGTGGAGGGACCGAGCCACCGTGTGAAGGAAAGCGGTGTTGGCAGCTTGTTGGAGGAGACGCCACCAAAGCTCCCGAGTGTAGTAGATTCCTGCCAGAGTGGAGACGGACGGGTGGATGGAGATCTTCATCCTCGCCTTCCTCCTCTTCGTCCCGTTTGACACCGACAGGGAGACTACCTGTCAAACTGGCTTTCCGTTTTACCTTAAAGAAGAACAAAAAAAAAGCGCTAATAAATAATGTGCGTGCGTGTGTGTGTGCTCTCCATCAAAATGAGATGTTGCCGGGTCACAAAATGGAAATGGGTTGAAAAAACTAGATCCTCAACCGTTCTGCTTCTAAAATGTTGCATTCTGGGCTTTGGTTTCATTCATTAAACACACTGGTGTGTGTGTGTTTCTGTATCCTCCTCCTCCTCCTCCTCCTCTGATAACAGCTGTGTCTGAGATAAGCTTCACTCCATCACTGGACTGAGGAGGAGATGAAAAACAACCCTCACAGCTGAACTGGGTTCTCCTCCTCTAACGTGTGTGTGTGTGTGTGTGTGTTTGTGTGGTCGAGCATCATCTGGGTCTCTAAACCTCCTGCAGGCCTGTTGTGTAGTCGGCATGAAAGGATGCAGCTTTTCTTTTTTGCGGAGGAGAGGCTGCGGTGATGGAGGTGGGGATATAATAATAATAATATGAATATTCCATATAATATATAATATATATTTCCAATCACAGCTTTGTTCTTCGTCCGGTTTGATTCTCTCCGTCTACGTTTCCATCTGCTGTGGAGATGGAACCAGTCGGTTATTATCCAGGAAATAATTGATCCTGGGACATTTGTCTGGCTCGTTGTTACGATTGCTTTGTGTGTGTGTGTTTTAAACTAATGAATGTGTGTGTGTGTGTGTGTGACAGCGTGTTCCTCTGTGGATCCTCCGCTTTCATCACAGAGCTTCATGCTGAATCACTTCCATTCAAATTGTAATTGATGTCATTGAGGAAAAAAAATGCAAATCCCACTCAAAGTTAAACTGTGGAAAACAGGTCGGCTTCTCCAAAGGGTTTTTCAATGTGTCTCTACAGAGGGGGGAAAAAAAATCCCAGAATTCCCTGTGATCCTAGTTTCAGTTATTTTTCTTCAGTAGATGTTGCCTTTTCCATCCTGCCCGGTCTGCTTCAGCCTTTGCTACACATTATTATACAATATTTAAAAAAGCATGTATTGTATGTAACATGTATTCAATTAGGTTATATACAACATAAAACAATATGTAATGTAGCGGATAGTGTGTGTGCGTGTGCGTGCGCGTGTGTGTTGCTACTTTTCAACCATCTGCCTCCGGTACCACTCACACACAGTAGATTATACACAACTTGCTGGTGTGTGGCTTTTTTTTAATGATTTTGTGCAGAAAGCTAATCTCCAGCCAGGTGTTGTTGTTCTGGCTGATCTGGATTTGTTCCTCAGACAAAGTCCAGCTGTGCTCAGCTCCTGGAGGATGGAGGAACATTTGTAAATGTACATGAAATCTCGGGATTTTCTTCACTCTGCACCAACCTGCTCCTGATTAGCTGAAGTGTTTTCCTCCTGCTGGTCTTAAAGTAAAAGATGCTGGTTTTGAGGATTGTTCCTTATTTCTTTATTTTATATTTACTCTACCGTTTGACATATTCTGATTTCCCTGATCCCTGTCAGTCATGTGTAATTTAAGATATTTGTAAAATAATAATAATATAATACAAATCATAAATAAACACATTATTATTATTATTATTATTATTATTATTATTATTATTATTATTATTATTATTATTATTATTATTATTATTATTATTTTTTATTATTATTCTGGAAGCGGCAGTATTGGCACTTGTTGCGGTTCTTCTTTTGGATCTTGCAGCGGCGCTCGCACTTGTCGTACTCCAGTTTCAGACGGATGGTACGCCGGAAAAAACCCTGGAGAAGCAAAGAGAACATGTTATAAATACCGCTCCATTATCATTATCATTATCATTATTAATAACAATACTACTACTACTAATAATAATCAATGAATAAATAAACAAAACATAAACCTCTAAACCAGTAACATTTTATTGACCAATTTTAATTTAATCTCACAGTTCACAGCTTGGTTCATATGTCAAACAATGAAGAGCAAAACTCCAGGCTCCACTTGCCGTGCATTAATGTGGACATTAATGAAATTGAAATGAATTCTTTTCATTATCGATGCAGCTCAAGTTTTGCTCTTCAATTTAACATCGATGACGAGATCTAAAAGAGATCAAATCAGGTTTAAATGAGATCATTTGATCATTGGATGGTCACTACTGAAGATTTGGTTTTGATCTTTTGTGTCACTGACAAAGTTTTGGAATCTAAAGTCAACAAGAGTCGTGAGTGATGGAGTTAGAGGTCTGTTTGCTGTTTGTAATATATGCGCAGGGTGTGTGTTTGTGTGTGTGTGTGAGTGAGAGAGAGAGAGAGTGTGTGTGTCCTGTGAAGTGACTTTGCCACTTTGTGGAAACTTCTATATTTAGCCCAGGGGTGAGCAGGGAGTGTCGGTCTGTGCCTGCGTGCGTGACCCGTGACGCGTGCGGGTGTGTGTGTGTGTGTGCGTGCGTGCGTGCGTGTTGGGCCTGTGGCGATTCCTGCCTGGGTTTGGATTCATTTCTGGGCTTAATTCGCATCATTAACACACAATAACTTTCCTTGTTAAGGGATTTGTAAAGTGGCGTTGTGTGCGTTTCTGTGTGCGTGTGCATAAAACGGAGGACGCCACCTCGGCGGGGGATCAATACACAACCCTCTGGTCACAATTTTTACCCCAAACCGTATTGCGGATGTAGACAATCCATCGATTGAGGATTTGAGGAGAAGAAGGGTGGGATATCTTGTGTGTGTTTTTTTTTTTTTCCAAGTCATGAATTTGAACACGTTGGCCTCGGTGACCTTTGCGATGACCACTGTGAGGTGCGTTTGTCCGGCTCGGTGGAGAACCCCAGGTGGTTGGTGGGTAAAGGGAAGACGCCGCCCCCACACGGTGATCGTCTGGCAGCAGTGGTGCACGACTGTCACTGGTCTCAGTGCACGGAGAGCTCAGATCAGGGGATGGATAGATGTTGTGTGTCCCTCTCCGGGGGATTATTAGCCGCAAAGAAAGCGGCGGGTTGGTTACAAATAATACAGTATCTCCAAAAACGAAAATCCGAACTTGTCGTCAATAATGATTAAGATAATAATGAATGAATAAGAATTGAATGTATTTTCATTATCTTTATTATAAGTGTGCTCCTGCGGCCTTCTCTCTCTCTCTCCTTTAAAAAAAAAAAAATTATTGGGCTGCAGGTGCTTTTTGGCATTTTCTGACATTTTGCCTGCGTGTTCTAGACCCCCGCTGCGGTCTGAGTGCGCGGACCCCACAGCCTCTCTGGATGCATTTTGTGTGTGTGTGTGTTGACCTGTAGCGGCAGAGTGGCAGCTGTTGGCCTCTGGGCTCTCAGCTGTTTTGAGAACCCCCCCCCTGACCTCTCTCGCTTCCATCTCCTCTTTCTTCTGCCTCCATCGCTTCGTTTTTTTTTCCGCCCCCGCCACACTTTCATGGTCGTTGGCTAATAATCGGAATCCTTCCGTGTTTTATTCCGGGCGAACTTCTTTTTTGTCCTGGAATGATATCGTTCTGTAAATAAGAGGAGCATGTGGAGAAGAGGAGAGAAGTGGGATCATCTGGGGTCACACACACTTGGAGTGAACAGCGTGTGGCCTTCACTCTGACGGAAAGTGTTATTTTTTTTATCAGGGCTCTGTAATAATTAGACTTCCTGCTGAAGTCCTAATTTGAAAGGTGCCTCGGCTCCGAGAGCTTTTTCCCTTTTTTACGTCCACGCGCATGAAACTTTATCAAGCGGCTTCTGAGCATTATGAAACCCCGCCCGACCCGATGAGGAACACTGATAAATCCCACACGGCTCCCACAATGCATTGCTGCCAGGCTGGATCTGGCTTTCTCATATCCGTAAAGGACAGCGGATTGGGGAAACAGACTTTAGAGTCTGTACTGCGGCTTCAATCATTAAGATAATGAATTGATATGCTTTTTTTGATTTGCCACTTTTATATATATATATATATATTTTTTATTTTTTTTTATTTTTTTTTCCGAGTTGTCCATGCTAAAGCATTTCCTTGTTCTGTAAACAGCACCTGAGGTGTGGAAGCTGCTGTCATTTTAAAAAGCTGCTATAGAGTTCACCTCCTATTAATCCTCTTCACTGCACAATTAGCTCCAGAGTAGAGGAGGAGGAGGAGGAGGAGGAGGAGGAGGTGGTGGTGGTGGTGGTGGTTGCACGAAGCCCATCCACTTCCTTTTAACTGAATTTATCCCACCACCTGCGGCTGGATTCCTCTCAGAGGTCTAACAGCTGATAGAAGCTTCTCTCGGTGGTCGGGGCGTTCATATTTGAGATCTTCTTTCAAGTTCAGTGTCATCA
>JAFBJU010000531.1:14173-19173 GCA_016785305.1 Colistium nudipinnis | reverse complement strand
AAAAAAACAGAATACACGGAACTCTATAAGATTTTGACAGCGACGTCCTGTCTAATTATATATTTATATAAATATATATCAAAATGAATATTTCCATTGTCTGTGAGATCTCATTGCGTTTTGAAATCACTGTTTTTTTTTGTTTTTTTTTGTTTTTTTTTTACAAGAACCAGACAGTGGTGGCCATCAAGGTCATAAAAGGTCACATAAGGTCATAAAAGGGCCGTAAAGGTCACACTCAGAGCCGTGAATGTGAGGCAGGACCTTCCTGTGTCAGGTGTTGGAGGCGGGTGGAGGGGGCTGCGTGTTGGAGGAGTCCCGAGTGGAGCGGTGACTCGGCACATTTGAGCATTTTTTTCAAGAAACGCGTCATGACGCGACTGATTCGCTGCTCGTTGGACTTTTTCAAATCCTGCTCGCTAACAGTTGCTTCTAAATTAAAAAGGCGCAAAAGGCGTTTTTCTCCCTCTTTCACAGGTACAGAGCTAATTTAGAAACTGCGGAGAGCTTCTCCACTCGCGGCGTGTGTGTGTGTGTGTGTGTGTTCCTTTTATTATCCACTTTGTCACCATTTGGTTTGTCGTGATTTTGTTATCGTTCCCAGAAGTGCTGTGTCATTTTTTCTCTCTCTCATATTATATGTAAATCTCAGCTGGGAACTATTTCCTTCTCCTATAGTATTCATCATGCTTCAGATTTTTTTTTTGTGTGTGTGTGTGTGTGTTAGCCAAAGATTTTCTAGAATCTGGTGATGGCCTCCTACACACTGTGATTGTGTGTCTGTGTTGTGCATTTTTTGGACAAACGGGTTTGGACCAGACTAATCTGTATTCTTCTTGTTTCCGGTTGTCTTTGATTTAATTTCCTTTTCTTGTAACAGTCTCCAGCCTCCACACACACTGGCCGTGTTGTGTTGTTTTGTTGTTTTTGTGGCCTCGCTCGCGTTGATCTGGACAAACACTGAAAGCCTTTTCTCCGGTTTGTTTTGGCAGTTAATTACCCAGAAGCCCCCTGCGGTGGTCTCAGGTCAATCATACGAATGAGATCAGATAGGAAAGTGACAGTGAGCTGTTGCTGGAGGGCAGGCGGGTCCACAGGAACAGGAAGTGGTTGGCTTTGACCTTTGACCTTTACTTGCATCCTGAGCGCTGCCGTTTCAGTCAGTGTGTCCTGTGTGTTTACAATAAATAAACTCATCCATTTAAACTATCTAAAAATTTTAAATATATATACACACACACAGTATATATACCTCTATGGAGTTTATAAATGATGTCTACGGCTCTACACTTGTACTCAAGATTCTAGAAAAGGTCATTTTTCTTTCTAAACTCCATTTTGGCCCAAAGCTAGAAACTTCTTTTTATTTTATTTTTTTTTCCCGAACGCTTCATTGCACAGAGGATAAAAGATGATTTGTTTTTATTTTTAGACTCAGGAAATGACACTAAGTCTCTCTGCTACTTTTAACACTGTCAGTCACTCCATCCTAAGGGCCAACCAAAAATAAATAAATAATCTCAAGGTTTTAAAAGCATCTGCTTCCCTCCAGTCCAGCCACATTCACTCATGTTGTGATAAATGAAGACAGATTTACCTGTGTTGGGGTTTTTTTTATGATGATTTAAAGGAATTTTGACAGTCAATCATTTTTTTCTCTGTTGTTGAATAAAATCACCAGACAGGAAGAGGATTTACGATACGTCAGAAACAGACGTCGTTTTTTTTTCCCAACACAATGTCATTGTCAGACTTTAATCAAACAAACCAAACAGAGTTTTATAAGAGAGAGAGATGATTTACTACTGTGTGCGTGTGCGCCTGTGTGTGTGTGTCTCTGTGCGTGTGTGTGCGTCTCTGTGTATATGTGTGTGTGCGTGTGTGTGTGCGTGTGCATGTCTCTGCGTGTGTGTGCGTCTCTGTGTATATGTGTGTATGTGTGTGTGTGTGTGTGTCTCTGTGCGTGTGTGTGTGTCTCTGTGTATATGTGTGTGTGCGTGTGTGTGTGCATGTGCATGTCTCTGCGTGTGTGTGCGTCTCTGTGTATATGTGTGTATGTGTGTGTGTGCGCCTGTGTGTGTGTGTGCGTCTCTGTGTATATGTGTATCTGTGTATATGTGTGTGTGTGTGTGTGCGTGCGCCTGTGTGTGTGTGCGCCTCTGTGTGTGTCTCTGTGCGTGTGTGTGCGTCTCTGTGTATATGTGTGTATGTGTTTGTGTGTGTGCGCCTGTGTGTGTGCGCGCCTGTGTGTGTGTGATTCTGTGCGTCTGTGTGCGTCTCTGTGTATATGTGTGTATGTGTTTGTGTGTGTGCGCCTGTGTGTGTTTGCGCCTGTGTGTGTGTGTCTCTGTGCTTGTGTGTGCGTCTCTGTGTATATGTGTGTATATGTGTGTGTGTGTGCGTGTGCATGTCTCTATGCGTGTGTGTGCGTCTCTGTGTATGTGTGTGTGTGCGCCTGTATGTGTGTGCGCCTGTGCGTGTGTGTGCGTCTCTGTGTATATGTGTGTATGTGTGTGTGTGTGTGTGCGCCTGTATGTGTGTGCGCCTGTGTGTGTGTGTGCGTCTCTGTGTATATGTGTGTGTGTGTGTGCGTGTGTCTCTCTATGCATGTGTGCGTGCGTGTGTGTGTGTGCGCGCGTGTTTGTGTGTGCGCGTGTGTGCGCGTGTGTGTGTGAGTGACAGCGTGCCAGCGGTGTATTAGCCCCCTGCAGATCCGTCTCTGTTGCCTCCCGCTGTGCAACTAAAGTTCTCAACCCGAATTATCCACTCGCCCTCCAGTTACCACGGAAATAAAGCCGTGATGAAACTAGTCGGGTTTTTTTTTTTTTTTTTTTTTTCATCATGTAATTCATATTGTCTTCATAATCCTTTTGTTTTTTCTGTGTGTGTCTTTGGCGTGACAGTGTGTCTCTTTATTATATCTGTGAGTGATGTGCATGAAAATAACAACACACTGAACATTTGAGTTCTTTTCATGATTATAAATGTATAAAATAAAATAAAATAATAATTAAGACGTGCAGATGGTAGATGGATATTTTTCTCTGCCCTGAAATGGCTTTAAATAGTAAAATGTGTGTGTGTGTGCGTGTGTGTGCGTGCTCAGGCTTTATACACACAAGACATCATTCCACACTGCTTCCTCTCTTCCTGCACAATCACTCCTCCTAATCACCATCGCCATCTTCATCATCATCATCGTTTCCTCTTCATTCTTCACTCAATTACGCCGGAGACACTTTTATGAACATGTCAGCTGAAATATGCCGCGTTTTCTGCGTGATTGTGTTTTATTGTGTGGCTTGAATTGAATGTTGCTGTTCCCCGTCTTTTCTTTTTTTTTTTGTGCGTTGTAAATAAATAAAGAAAAAGAAGGGGAGAATGAAGTGGAAGTGGTATCACTTCTACCAGGCCAACCTGCTATTTTTCCCCACATTGTTCTCGGCGGAGAAAGGCACCCTGGGTAATTTGCATTTATAAAGGCCTTTCCTCACACACACACACACACACACACACACACACAGCCATCGGTTTGGTTAAACCATTCTTCCCCCCCTTCCGCAATAATAGAAGCACAAATTGAGGAGCCGCGAGTGCAGGGCACAGAGGGATGATGGGAAATATATTAATTTGTCTCTTGTCATTCGGTTGGAGGATAATTTGAATTTTGTCACGGTAATTTGGTGCTCGAAGGCTGCGGGTCACTTTCAGACACAGACCCGGCATGAGCCCGGCCCGATCCGTGTGAGGCGCTGATAAGAGTCGCCCGCCGTGTGTGTCTGTGTGTGTGTCTTTGTAAATGTGCGTGTGTGTGGGTTTGTGTGTAAATGTGTGTGTGTGTGTGCGCGCACCCTTCACTGCAATGATGAATTACCTGCTTATCTGGCTCCGTCCAGAGAGAGGAGCGCAGGATGGCATGGGACTGTCAGGGCGAGAGAGAGAGGTGGAGAAAGAGAGAGAGAGATGAAATGATGTTGTGAGGAGGAGGAGGAGGAGGGGGGGAGGAAGAGAGATATGGAAGCCATAGTGGTGCCGGATGGAAGTGGATGAGGATGCTGAGCTGCAGTGATGCATTGTGGGTCATTGTGCTGGCGGTGAGAGAGATCTGTGTTCGGCCGACATGGAGACGAGTTGATGGGAGAGTTTCCTTCACCACCAGTTTATTTAAAAAAAAAATATGAGCTCAGTCTTTATATTTGTGTTAACTGTCCAAACAGATTCTTTCATAATGGGCATATTCCAAAGCTGAGAAAATATTATCTCCTCCTACATTTGAATGCATCTGCACATGCCTTGACGTTTTTGAATATTTATACAGCCACACGCAGGCAGCTGCATGGAGCGGGTGAATCTATGTATTTCTATATATTGAAGTCAATTAGAGAGAAAGTGATGGTGTTGCTGTGGTTTGTTTTGTCTTTCTGCACATGCGCTGTATTTATATGTATATATATATATATTTCAGAATAGAAATATTTTGATATACCTACTGGCTCATCTCGATTGAATCCAAACTCAGACAGATGACATCATCAAACTTTTTCTTCTTCCTCTTTAGTTTTTCGTCTTTAATGGAATCGTGATTTCAATGCGAGTTCACATCTCTGAGCGTAATGACCTCCGCTCTCCTCCAGCTGCTCCGCTCCACGCTTTCATTATCGCCATCATTTGCTCATTGTCTCAGGGTAGGTGTACGCTGAGGGCCGGTTTCACACTCACGCTCTCTTCAATTCAATTTTATCCAGTTTAAATTTGCACAGCGCCAAATGGGGACATGCATTAACGCCAGGTGGAGACCTCAGAATATTAAACCGTAGAGTTCCTAAAATGAGGGGGAAAAAAGGTCCAACGTCAGTAAAAAAAAAAAACGATTTTTATGAACTGAAACACGATAAAATTATTATTATTATTATTATTATTATTATTATTATTATTATTATTATTATTATTATTATTATTATTATTATTATTATTATTATTATTATTATCACAATTATTAT
>JAFBJU010000531.1:0-14131 GCA_016785305.1 Colistium nudipinnis | reverse complement strand
TTATTATTGTTATTATTATTATTATTATTATTATTATTATTATTATTATTATTATTATTATTATTATTATTATTATTATTATTATTATTATTATTATTATTATTATTATTAGTGAGTTTGTGCTGAATAACCTATAGAGAGCAGGAATGACCCTGTCCTTTCCGTCTCCTCCTGAGCTGTGGATTTAAATCGTCCTTGATTTGAGATAACGTAGGTCAGAATGAAATAGAGTGACTGGAGCTGTGATTCATGAATAACATTAGATTCACACCAGCCTGTGGTCCTGTGGTTGATGTGAGGCTGTTTCCTTTTTACCAACTGTTTGTTCCAGGGTCAATCATTTCAATCACAGTATTTCATTCATATAAACAGCTTGACCTTGTTTGACCTCCAGGGCCCAGTACCCTGCAACATGAATCCACATAGTTCTTTAAGAAATATCGTTATATACTGTATACATATATATATTTTTGGTATTTTGTCTAGTGAGTGATGAAGCTGATTAAGGATTCAAGTGTGTGTGTGTCTGTGTGTGTGTGTTGGCGGTGTGAGAGCGCCTGTCCTGTGCACCTGCTGCTGCACTTTTCATGGCAGCCCTAATGTTGAGTGACAGCTGGGATGAACCCGCCTCCCGGGGGACCGGCTTGTTTTCTCCAGGTGCAGGTGGTCCTCCACCAGGTCTGAAGTCCACGCACACACACACACACACACACACACACACACTCACTCTCTCTCTTTTCACTTTGATATGAAATAATGGATATTTCTCCCCTTTGGAAAAAAGTGTCAATCAACTTCAGGGTGTCGCTGGTTTTACTTTGTCTTCAGTGACCCGTTGAACTTGTATTTTTCGTATCATTATTTCTTGTAAAGTGAGACATGAAGATGTCTCCTAAGCATGGACGATGGCGAGTTGCCAGGCGTGACACTGATGGAGACGGAAGCTGTGATTTCAGTATTACACAGATCTGATTTTATATATTTATGATATATATATATATAGTTCAATTCTCAAAGGGACACATATTGTGTTAAGTTCTAGGCCCGGTGATGACATCTGATCAATCGATAACTGAAGTGTGTGTGTGGAGTTGTCTTTTGAGGACCAGGGTTGTTGGTTTTTTCCCACAGTGGCCTCTGAACAGAGTGGAGCTATTTTCTCTCTTGATATGAGCGACCTCTTATCACCACGGCTCGTCTGAGTGGAAATAACGGGGAGATTTAGAAAAAAAAAAAAAAAAAGAAGAAGACGAAGAGAAAGCTCTTCACAGGCGGATTGCGATGAAGGCGTGGAGAGGAAAAATGGGCTCAGTGGGTTCCCGGTCCCATTCTCTCTTATCTCGTCATTTCACATTTACACTTACAGTGTTGGCTAATAACCCGCTGACACAAGGTCACCACGGAAACGCTTTATTCAGAGAGTTGAATCCATGTCATTCACCTCCCACACACACACCCAAATATAAAACACACACACACACACCTTCTGCCTGCACCGCTACATTCTTTTTTTTTTTTGTTTGTTTTTTTATCATTTACTGTCTCATTTTTCCCAGAGATTGGCGAGGTGATGAGTTTAAAAACACTTCAGACCGGCCACCCGTGAAATCGGAGTCTTTTTGATTATCACATGTGATAAAAACATCACAACAGCGAGGAGGAGGGCGAGAGAGAGAGAGAGAGAGAGAGACCCTCAAACCTTTACCTTTCTGAATTCACACATTTCTTTCTGTATTTACTCTCGCAAAGAAAAAAAGATTCAGGCTTCAGTTGAATAATAATACAATCAAAAAAGAAAAAAAAATGCCAATCTAAATTGCAAATCAAATCCGTTTCTTCAGAACCTGCGACGTCTTATCGCAAACTCACCGGTTTTTAATATTATAACATCGTTATCACTCCATCTCCCATCAGGCCGTCATTAATCTGAGCAAAGGGCTCTAATCTGAATCTGTAATTCAGCGGAATGCTCCCGTTTACGTGTCGCATCTGAAATGCTCCCCCAAAGATTTCATTTATTAACGCACAGCCATGGTCAGGCCCTAAATTATGTTTTTTTTTTTTTTTTTTTCCTCTGCCTCATTTTCAGTCCAGGTGTTTCCATCAGATTCGGAAATTATAACGCCTGCGTGACAGATTCAGGAGACGCTGAGTCATGAGGCTGGTAGAAAAGGGGAAGAAAAAAAAGGAGGAAGTTTGAGATCATGGAAGTCGACCATGAATAGTTTCTGCACGCGTGTGTGTCTTTTACCCATGTGTGTGAAGGTGCTCAATAATAAAAGGACAGGATTTTAATAATAATAATAATAATAATAATAATAATAATAATAATCATAATAATAATAATAATAATTTTTATCGTGTTTCAGTTCAAAAGTCCACAATTTTAATTTTAATTACTGACGTTGGATATATATATATCTATATATATATATAGATATATATATCTATATATATATTCCTGTGAACATGTGAAGTCTAATGTGTGGCTGTTTCCTTTCACAATTTTAATTTTAATTACTGACGTTGGATATATATATATCTATATATAGATATAGATATATCCATATATATATAGATATATATATCTATAGATATATTCCTGTGAACATGTGAAGTCTAATGTGTCGCTGTTTTCAGTAATTAAAATTAAAATTGTGAAAGGAAACAGCGACACATTAGACTTCACATGTTCACAGGTATATATATATATAGATATATCTATATATATATAGATATATATCTATATATATATTCCTGTGAACATGTGAAGTCTAATGTGTGGCTGTTTCCTTTCAGGTGGAGGACGCCATGCTCATGTTTGACAAAACCACCAACCGACATAGAGGTAGGTTCCCATTCTACCGTGTGTGTGGGTGTGTGCGTGTCTTTGGACCTGAAAATACTCCACAACCTGTTCTTTATCGACAAACACCGTCTGGGCGCTGTGTGTAGTATACAAAGCAGATATTGTGAAGGCCTAACTCTCCTGTTCACGTCCAAATCAGGACACACACACACACACACACAGCAATAGGTGAATCTGCTCAATGGCTCCTTCTTCCCTGAAGGTCTGCTCCATTGTTGTCCATTTCAGATTCAGATAGCTTTCACTGGGCCCAGCAATCCATACTAAAACCTGCCGCCTTATCGCACTGATTCTCCACACTGTGTGTGTGTGTGTGTGTGTGTGTGTGTGTGTGTGTGTGTTTGAGATCTGGATCTACACTGGCGGTGTGGAGGTTGGGTGATGGACGAGAGAGAGAGAATGAGAGGGTCAGATGGTTGAAGGATGGAGGCTGCGTGCCGTGATAAGAGTCAGACAGCTGACGTGGTTATCTCCACCTCGTTCCTAATCTGAAGCTTCATCTGAGGCTCCAACAGAGGACTTTACAAAGACACACACACACACACACACACACGCACACCACTGAGGTACATCTCAGTGCGTGGAGAAAAAAAACAGAGTTCTATATATTATTATGCATTATTCATCCCTCTTTTTTCATCAGGCTGAATTCCGTTTTACCCCTGATATATACTGCTTGTTGGTGTGTGTGTGCGTGCGCGTGTGTGTGCGTGTGACCTGTAGTTAAAAGCCTGAGTGTGAACTATAAATGCAGTCCCTTTATTAACTCTAAAATGTTATCTTGAATACCACTTTATCACATTTCTAATATTTATATATACCATGAACCAAGTACTTTTTGTCCATTTTTTTGTGTGTGTCTGCTGTGGTAAGATTAAGTTGTTGTGTGTCAAGCTCAGGTGAGACCTGTTGTTTGGCTTGTGATAGAATTAAGATGCTGTCTCTTAAAAAAAAAAAAAACACACACACACACACAAAATCCAAACATGCCTCTGGAAACTCAACATTCATCATCTTTGGAAAAAAGAAAAATTCTCCTTTGAAAACAAATCCCTGATTAAAGAGTCACGGTGTGTGCGTGGGGACGTCCCGCGGCTCCTGGCGCTTTTCAGGACACTCTGAGAACAGACGTGATTATTTTTGATTGCGGAATGAGGAACGAGGATGATGTTTGTGCGTGAGGAACACACTTTGTTTCCTCACAGCGGGGGGCTGATTAGAGTGCGACACACGGATACGTGAAACACATTCCCCCCCCGAAAAAAAATAAGGCCGCCTCAGATTTTGCCTGTTTATAAGTTTAGAGAGAAAACATTTGTATTTCGTGCATTTTAATATTAATTTGGAGGTTTTAATATATACCACATGGTGAAAAATGAATTTGTCTAAGTTGTGTTCACGATGAACCAACAGTTGCTTCACTTGTTGCACATTTAACTGAGACGCGGATTTTAATTGTGAACGGCCGTTTTTTTTTTTTAATCTGATGAGATTCAGAGAGAAGCTGTGTCTGGGGTTGAGTAAAATGCCTCCCTGAGGTTAGAGGGCCTTCGTCGTCATGGTAACGTTAATAAAAAAAATCATGTGGAGGTCTTGGTTTGAATGGAACAAACCGGCGTCAAGGCTACACATGGGAAATATGTATTATTATTATTATTATTATTATTAACCTTAGAGATCAAATTCTTTTTATTATTGAGAACCTTCATACACCTGGATAGAAGACACACGTGCAGAAACTTTATTGTTAATAAACATAATTTTATTTATTTTGTTTTCATGATTATTATTATGATTATGATTATTACTGCGAAAATTGTAAGGTGATTTGTTTTTTGTTTATTCGTGAATATAACAAATGAGCAGAAGAATTTTCTTCCATTTGTTGCTCTAATTTGGAACCCACATTTCCGTTGGTGTTGAAGTTGCACGATTGAGTTGTCCCGGGTTATCTTGGCGTTCTCTCCTGACTCCCCCCCCCCCCCCCCCCCCCCCCCCCCCCCCTCCAGTCCGGGAGAGCAGCTGGGACTATATGTGAAAAATCTGATTTATAAATAATCCAGCTGTGGTAATAACCAGCTGCTCTGACCTTGCCCGGAGACCGGTGATGATTCCTTCCGCTGCCTGTGATTGGCTCATACATTATTAAGCCACTCCTGAACCTGTCGGGGGGGCGATTTCAATTTCTAGCCAAATAGCATCTTCTCTTTCATTTGCATTATTCCAACCACTTTTTTTTGTAGCACATGAGAATTTCGGCAGCTCTGGATGAACTGGAACCATCTGCGTGTTCTCCTCCGGGGAGGGGAGGAATTTATTTAGTGAGGACACCGGACACTTTCCTGTTTGTCTGAGGGCAAGGGTCAACTTTTACATCTTTCTCCACTGACTCCACCAGGCCAGTTTGACAACGTTTCCTGGTGTCGTCATTTGATAATAACGTGTGTGTGTGTGTGTTAGCGTTACACAGAGAAAGCATGACGTTAATCTTCATCACAGCCTCAACTTGAGCTTATTACATTTTTTACTGACCTATAATACGTTTCCACTGTTGTCAAAATCCAGTCAGAGTATAAAGGAACATTGTGCAGACGTTTGCTTTGTAATAAACCTTTAATTGTATTAATCTGATACTGAACCCTCCGTGATCGAATTTCGTCGTCTCAGCGGCTCCATAAAAAAAAACGCGTCCCACCAAAGAGAGCGTGGTGGTCCTCCATCTGTCAGCCTCCTGCTGCTGTGGAAATGTGAGCTCCATGTGATTCACTGGAGCAGATCACAGATGTGGTGACTCACATTTCTCCTCCTCTGCCGTGTTCACCCTTTTATTTAAAAGGAAAAATCCGTTTTCTCACTATAACATAATCCATATTTGAAATAAGACCACATTTTTACTCTTTATTGAGTGCGGCCAGGAAGTTTTTGTATGTTTCCCAGTATTTAAGTGATTGTTGCCCGGGATTCAACTTTTCTTAGATAATAAGGAGAATAAATAATCACTGGGGCTTTAAAAGTTCATTTAAAACTGGTTTATTATCCCTTTTAAAGTACGTTATTAATTGTCCATTGTCATAGACCTGTCGGTATTAAAACAGGTGAAAAGTATATTTCCAGTCATGTTTAACGTCTGATTGTTATTTTTTTTATTTTATAAATGAACACTTATTAAAAGAGGTTTATTCAAATAATATCAGCTTCATTAATAATATAAATCAATTCTCTAGTAGAAGCCTTCTCATTTTAAGGCTGAGTGTCGACCTGACAGTCCGAGCTCGACCTGAGCCCCAGATTAATTTCGCCTCTGATTTGAATGGTAATAATAATCGTGAAATGAACAGACGTAATAATGTTTTTAATAATAACAGCAGCAATAATAGCTGAAAAAACTATTACATTTAATAAAAGTAATAATGAGGGTGATGATAATGATGGTTGAGGGCCTGAGTCTGCTCTCTCCAATCTTTATCAGAGGGAAAGTTTGCCATTATAATATTTTATTTTACAAAGTGTTCAAAGTTTATATCAACATTATATCTCCAATTATAACAACAACAAAAAAGAATGAGCTTTAACAATATAGTTTTATTAAAATGACACATCAGCACTACAAAGTTTTTTTTTTATCACTTTAACTGCACTTTAAATATAATAAAAAGATCAAAAAGATAATCATCATTTGTCACACACGTCCTTCTCAAATAAAAACATAAAAATAACATTAATGCAGACTTCATAAAATAGGCTTTGTATAGGTATTCAATATAAATGTCACTGTTATTATTATTATTATTATTATTGTGTGGTAGCTTTACTTCCTGTTGAAGCTTTATCTCTATCTCTGTCTCGTTTTTTTTTTTTTAGTTTCGTTTGTTTCTCTTGGTGAGTGACGAAACGTCAGTAAACAAAGTGTCTAACAAAGACCCGGAGGGGGGGCTTTTGTTTTGACTCCTCCTCGTCCTCGCCCTTGGAGAGACGTATTGATAACATCCTTTTTTCCAATGTTCCTAATTACAGCCCTGGCTCTTTTTTTATAGATCTGCCCTGAGGGGCGAGGTGATGATGAACATCTCTTCATCCTCTCTCCACATATCAATGCTCCTCTCCTCTGTACGGAGTCTCAGGCTGGGGGGGGGGGGGGGTTAATTAAAAGACGTACTCGTTACCCACGTGCCCGTGCGTGTGCGTCTGAGCGATGAGGTTTGGCATGTGGTCCGGGGTCGACGTGTGTGTCCGTACTCACAGAGACAGAGAGAGAGGCAGTGAAGTGCAGTGATTACTAAAGCGTCATATTTAGATGTATTTGTTCATTTGTGGATATATTGATGGCAGGGTTTTTTTGGTCCTGCTTTGCAGTTCATTCATCAAACGATGGAGCGCTGCTTGTCCCTTTGCTGTTGAGCTGTGACCGCTGAAATTAAAAAAATGTCGATTTTCTTAAAGTCTTAAAGTCCACATTTAAAGTCCAGAGCTGAGATTTTTCTTTTCGTCCTCTGCGTGTGTTTGTCTCGCTGTGAGACCAACCTTTGGCCTCAGATTAATTGATGAGGAGAGACTCTGGACAGTGTTTGTGCACACGCTGCAGGGTTTGTCATTGTTTGATACCTGTGTGTGTGTGTGTGTGTGTGTGTGTGTGTGTGTGTGTGTGTGTGTGTGTGCGTGCGTGCGTGTCATCACCTCCTGGTGATGTTTGTGAATGAATCATTCATTTTTTTTCCTGCACTATGCATTATGCAGCCAATTATGTATTAGGGGCGGGGGGCTGCATATGTTAATGTGAAAATACACCAAATGTGTGTGAGGTTTGGCCTCAGATTAATTGATGAGGAGAGACTCTGGACAGTGTTTGTGCACACGCTGCAGGGTTTGTCATTGTTTGATACCTGTGTGTGTGTGTGTGTGTGTGTGTGTGTGTGTGTGTGTGTGTGCGTGTCATCACCTCCTGGTGATGTTTGTGAATGAATCATTCATTTTTTTTTCCTGCACTATGCATTATGCAGCCAATTATGTATTAGGGGCGGGGGGCTGCATATGTTAATGTGAAAATACACCAAATGTGTGTGAGGTCTCGAGTGTGCGCGTGCGTGGATCAAAGGTCTGGTTCCGCTCGGCCTCCTCCAAAGTTTAGAACTTTTAAATCTGCATTTTTTGTTCATAAAAAGTCTAGAGGAAGGTCAAATGATAAGGCTATAAATGATAACATAAATGGTAACACTACTTTAATATATATATAAGATATATATATATATAAGCACAGATGTTGTAAAGTCTCGTCGTGGAGAAAGATGAATGGAGAGGGCGGCTCATGTAAAAATAGGACCGGATGAAAAAGCTGCTGAGAGCGAGCTGGCACTTCGCCTCATTCCCTCAGAATAACACGGCCAGCATCCAGGAGTCTGATTCATCATCCTTACACAGCGTCGTCCGCATAAAAGATACACACACACACACACGCGCAGGCTGAGGTGGATTTGAGTCGCACATTGTGTCAAACGTCTCCATTAGCAAAGTCACCAGAGCCTTTAGAAAGAAATATTATAATATGAGACAGAACATGTTGCACAGATCTTAAATGTGTGGAAACACTTTTTTAGACTTTTCCTTAATTGATCACAAATTGATGGATCGATTAGTCAATGGAAATAAAAAGGCGCTAAAATGCATATTTGTATTGCAGGCACAGAAAAGACCAGACGTGTCCTGAGATGACCTTTGTGGTTGTTACGGCCTTACAGCCTGTTTCCCTTTTACCAGACCAAATTATATCAATTGTTTTGAATATAATATATCTAATAATACCTATAATATATATATATCATTTAAAATAATTGGACTTTTAGGTCAAGGTTTTCCATGTTGGTCCATCTCAGGTGATTTTTGTAAATCACAGTTCAGAGTCACTTATATATTTGTTTTACTCTCCATCAATGAATTGACAAAAGCAGAGAAAAAAAAGAAAAAAAAAGTCGAATTTTCTCTCCGCGGAATGAATCTGGCGTTTTTCGCCTCAGCTCTGTGTCTCTGACATCAGTTATAATTTAACTCCTCGGGCCTCGAGTCCACTCCAATTAGTCCCTCGATCGCTCCGCCGTATACTCCGGGGAGGTGGTGAAAGGCATTGTGGGAGTTTTGATGGTGACGACGAGGGAATTCTATCATCAGAATTAACTCGTCACCTTTTGTCTTTCTGACGGAGCTGGAAACTCTGGCATCGTAGAGTTTGGGGAGGAAATTCATGTTTGGGCCTTCTGTAAAAAAAAAAATAATAATAAATTCAATTAATAAATTCAATTTACTTTTTGCTGAACACCGGTAAATTAAAATTAAATAAAAACTCTTTGATTTTTTTTTATTCAAGCCTTCACTGAGCAGATTTTTTCCAACTCCACAAGAAAAAAAAATTAAATTAAAATTGTCTGATCATTTTTTATTGAGTTAATAGGTTTTATCTCCTTAAAGGGAGATTAGATCCTAATCCGGATTAGAGCCAAACTTTGCACTATAAGGGTTTTTTTAAATATATATATACGTCCTTTTTCATGCATACTTTGCATACTTTGTATGACCTCTGCGATGTGTGTGTGTGTGTGTTGCATCCAGCTGAATACGCACATCAGAGGATGCATGTTGTTTTCATCCTGCCCGTCTCCAGCCTCCACATCTCGTCTTAGAGGTATTACTCTTGGCACTTCATGAAATCACTCATTACACACACCGGCCAATTCCATTAGTGGAGCCGCGGTGCCGAGGGTCCCCCGGTGATCAGGTCACACAGCTCTCAGATATATTGAACCTAGTTAAGAACATCTTAAGGACACAACAGCTGCCAGCAGAGACAGAAGGTCACCCTGGCCTCTCAGATAGGAAACAGGAGCCTGTTACACATATACATATAGATTTTATAGACAATAACTAACTCACTATAGAATGTTTTTATTTATTTACATTGTATCTAGAAAATAGATTGAAAGGTTATGTGGCCAAATGAGTGTAGATTTGTTCACATTTATTAACATGTGACCTACTGATGCCTTGTAGTTAAGTAAAATAGCATTCTATACAAGTCAGGCTGAGCATGTGAGTAATCCCAGAGTCCGCCGAGGATTTAATTACAGTTTAAACATGGCGAACGTATCAAAACATGAATCTTGTTTTACCTGAACCCCCTTCCGAGCTCCACTAATCTGCCATCTGCCGTTCTCACCGGTTGTTCCCGCGGAGCCTTCCACTCGACTCGGCCTCGGCCATCTTTTCATGTCACGTCACGGCTGGAGGTAGAAACAGAAACAGCACCGAGGTTCCTCAAATAGATCAACAACAAGAGGTCACTAAATACGACAACACACGGAGACGGTGACAGGTTGTGTGATTACGGTTGTTGGATCTGGAGACACCTGGTGGACAGGTGCGGTAAGACACTACGCTGATTTCACTCAAATGAATGATCACTGTGGTCAACAAATAAACACAATATTTATTCATCATAGACTGAATACGGTTTCATGCCGCTCCACAATAATACATACAAAAAAATTGCTATAGTATTTATTTAGATTACCCTTACAAAAATTCAAACAACAGCGTTTAGACCTGAACCACATCCTTTATTCCTTCCTCATCTCATCTCTGCTTTTTACTTAATTCTCTTAAAAAGGAAAATGCAAAATACAGCGGTAAAAACCACGTTTTTTGACTGAGATGGGGTTCGCGCGCCCACAAACACACACACGCATATACACACACACCCACACAAATTTCTTCACATTTCTATAGCCAGCATGATTGAATTAAACGATAGAACAAAACAGAGCAGAAGAAAGAGGAAGTGAGGCGTGCCAAGCCGTCATTTAGCTTTTTTTTTTTTTTTTTTTTACTAATTACTCGGCACAGATTCAAACTCGTTAAACGACTTGTGATGTGCAGCATAATGTAAACTCTCCAACTCGCTGCGTTCTCAAAGACTAATTATGTCGTGCTTAATTTTTAAACCAGTCCAACAACTGTGAAATGTACAGAAAGTGATGTGTGTATGTACAAATGGTTTGTACTGTAGATAAGTCACAGTGTGTGAGTGATGTGGCCAAGGGACAGAGTTGTGTTGCAGTTGTTGGTTTTGGGCGAATTGACGCCACCTGAACTTGTGTTTGTGCCTGGATTGTTTGCCCGTGCAGTGTGTTTGAGTGTGTGTGTGTGTGTACATTCATGTGTGTGTGTGCGTTTCTTTGTGTGGGTTTGTGTTTGCATGAGCGTTTGTGCATGCGTTTGTTTGTGTGTGTATGTGTGTCTGCGTGTGTGCATTAGCGTTTCTGCAAGGGTTTGTCTGTGCGTGTGTCTGTGTGTGTGTTTGCATTAGCGTTTGTGCATGCGTTTGTGTGTGTGTGTGCGTTTGTGCGTGCGTGTGTGTGAAGGAGAGTGTAATCAATTACCCATAGATTTGTTGAAGCCTCCAGTGAGAGCTGATGTTGAGGAGCTCCAGATAACGGCGTCCTCAGACTCTCATCTGTCACACGTAGATTTCTATTAAAAGTGTCTGAGACGCTATCGCCTAATTAGAAAAGTCTCTCTCTCTCTCTCCTCCCTCCCTTTCTCCATCTCCCTCTCTCTCTCTCTCTGTTTACCCCGGCCTCTCTCCATCCGTCACGCCTCTTGATTTGTTGGAGGAAAGCCTCTCACGCTTTTCGCCTTCATGTGTCTCGTGTAATTAAAGCCCAAATTGTTTTGATGCCGGTGTAATCACATGAGTGTGTTATTGCAGGAGAGATTTTTTTTTTTTTTTTTCATGTGTGTGTGGGTGTGCGTGTGCGTGTGTGTGTGTGTGTGTGTGTTTGGGTTTGTTTGTGCGTGTGCGTGTGTGTGTTTGGGTCTGTGTGCATGTTTTAGTGTGCTGTCACTGTAGATGCTTCTCAAACTAGGGGTCCATATGGTCCATTAGTCTTTCTGTCAGATGGTGAAGGGGGACAGGATGATGATTCTGGTGGCATATTATTAGAATTTTTGTTTTATAATATATATACATTATGTTATCATTTTTTTTGTATATGTATTTATTATGAAGTGAGATTATGATATTTGCATGTATGTATTTGTGGCACCCGTATACACGTGGTGTATTGTTTAGTTATAAATATATTTTTATTTGATTTTCAATGGATATACAAAGGTGTAACAGGACCAGGAGGTACACACAAACACACACACACATGATTGACTAAGGGGTTGTCATAGTGTGCGTCTGTATGTAAATGACTCTTCACATAATGAAGAGGGGAACGATGGAGCTGGAACAGTGACAACAATCAAATGAGAGAAAGAAAGAAAAAACCCGGGAGAAAAAAAAGGCAGAGAAACAAACAAATGGGCGACGAATTTTTTTCATCGTCCACGTTTTGAATTTTTTCTCATTTATTAGCTGCACAGCGGGAGATTGGAGATTATTAACAAACAGCTGTTATCGTCAGGCTAACATATTGCTCTCTTGTTTTGTTTTTATCTGCTTAATGTCGTTTTAGTTATAATTTCTATATATATATATTTATGTCTATATATATTAATATAAATATAATATCCTGCTTTCTACTGTTGATGGTGACTGAGCTCCATGTTTTGATTGTGTCTGTGTGTGTGCGTGTGCCTCACAAATCTTGATAAGTGTGAGTCGCCGTCCCAACGCCTTGATAATTGCTAATAGCACTTATTACACACCTCTGGAGTGGAAACTCCATGCTGTCCTTGTTCGACAGGTGGAAAGTGACATGTTAGGAAAAAAAAAAAAAAAAATGTTGATCTGTCACGCAAAGACTGGAGGACTGGTTGTCCTCTTTGTGGTTCACCATGTCATCGTACCACTTCAAAAAACCCATTGGCAGAGAAAAAAACCATAAATGAATATGAATACATTTGCAGTTTGTATAATTGCAAGAGTTAAAGTGAGCAGATGCGCCACCCGGACACCTCCTGCCAATCCCAGCACGGTCAGTGCTTTTGTGAAGTCCAGATACAGGAAGTGACGTGGCTGCCGCTGGACTCATAGTGAAGCCGTGAGGGCGACAGCCTCCATCTCCTCCTCCTAATCGATACAAATGAACGTTCTCAGGTGTAACTGGATCGTGCCTGTGAAATGATGAGCAAGTGTCCCTTTCTCTTTTCCATTTCCCCCCCTCCTCCCCTGTCCTCCATCATTCTCTCCATCCCTCCCTCTACTCCACAGGTTTTGGCTTTGTCACGTTCGAAATCGAGGACGTGGTGGAGAAGGTCTGCGAGATCCATTTTCATGAAATCAATAATAAAATGGTGAGTGGCTCACCATCTCATTTCACGAGGTCTGAGAAAGATGGAGATTAATATTTGATTTTCCCCAGTGTGGCTTTTGAAAATGATGTTGGAAACTGATACTGGACTGGCCGGAATGGAAGCCGGCGTGCAGGCACACACGCACACAGAGACACACTCACCAAGCACACGTGGACACACAAAGCACACAAAGCACACAAAGCACACAAAGGGCAGAATAACCAGGCAATCCACCTCCACCCTCATGTTCAATTTTTTGGTCATTTTACAGGTAAAAACAGGTCAGAGTCACACTGGATTGTGTGGAGCTTCTTTTCTTCTTTCTTTTATTTTTTTATGATCTCAGAAAACTTGGCCTGATGATTATAAGAAAAAAAAGGCTCTTTCTAATCAGATAAAAAAAAACCCTGGAACCCTAACCCTAATTCCAGGCTTAGAACCCCTATCAGTGTGGAATTAGGGTTAGGGTTTTGGTGAAGGGTCGCTGCTAGAGAGATGGGAGTCGGTCCACAGGGGTTTTCAGGGACCCCGAGCGCGTTGGTCTTGGTGCCGGGTCGCTCGGACATCAGGAAGTAGGTCAAAGGTCAAGACACTTTTGTCCTTTTCGACCTTTGACCCAGTTGCCAATGTCCGAGCGACACGGGACCAAGACCAACGCGTTCGGGGTCCCTAAAAACCCCCTGGTACCAACTCTCCAGTTTCTCGCAGCGATCCTTCAACAAAACCCTAACCCTAATTCCACACTGATAGGGGTTATAAGCCTGGAATTAGGGTTTTGGTAACCCTAACCCTAACCCTAGTTCCAGACTTAAAGGGGTTAGAAGACTGGAAATAGGGTTAGGGTTTTGGTGAAGCGTCGCTGCTAAAGAGATGGGAGTCGGTCCCTAGGGGTTTTCAGGGACCCCGAGCGTGTTGGTCTTGGTCCTGTGTCGCTCGGACATCAGGAAGTAGGTCAAAGGTCAAGACACTTTTGTC